>PVJN01002760.1:0-110586 GCA_004026805.1 Lasiurus borealis | reverse complement strand
CCCGTTTGGCCAGGTGCCGAATGCAGCCAGCTCTGTCTTTGGACCGTATCCAGGATCTCACCACCTCTTACCCGGATGCCCGCACTTACTGGCTGCGCTGGCCTTGGCCCTGCCCTGTGGCCTGTTTTCACACCGCGGCTAGAGGCACCCTTCTGGAACGGAAGTTAGCTCATGCCTCCGCAGCTGCCAACTGCAGTGGCCTCCCAGTTCATTCAGGGTGAACCCCGAGTCCTTGGAGTGGCCTGCAGGTCCCAGGGTCCTAACCATCTCCCTGCCTCTCTGACTTCATAACCCTCAAACCCTCTCCCCTGCCCCCCACTCCCGCTGTCCAGCACACTGGCCTCTCCCGTTAGTTACAGCTGTGGCTCCTTTAGACCCTTTGCACCCGATGTTCGCCCGGAGTACCTCAGGCCTGTACAACCTCAGCTTTCCCTTCACTTCCTCTGTCTCTCGGCTCACGGGGTCTTCTCTGAGGCTTTACATAAAGAACAGCACCGCCTCCACACTGCTCAGTACCGCCCCTACCTCGCCCTGTTTTTCTCCAGAATCTTCTCGCTGACATACACTTGTAGCCTTGCACATTCTCCTAGCATGTAAGTTTCCTGACAACAGGCATTTTTATATCTTGTTAGCTTCTAATCCCCGGTGCGCACCACGCACACTGCCAGGCATGAGACTGACGTTCAGGCCTAGGGGAATGAGTGAATGGGTGAATGAAGAGCACGCTGGAATCTTTTTTTTCTTTTTTTAATTAGCCAACAAGCTGGAATTAGGGCCTCATAGAACCAATCTCTTTTTTTCAGCAACGAAAGTTCTCGTTTTCCTGTGCGCCACTTAGGGGAGCTTGACTGCTTACTCCTTTAGTCTGTAGCGTCGGCGTGGGGTCCGTGGACAGGACATCACGTGTGTCCTGCGAGGTCACCTGTAATTATTTTCGTTTATTAGGAAATCTGCATGCTGCCAGCTCCCCCAGTGGGCCTTTGCGAGCCCCATCACCAGCGGCATTTGTTCCAACTCCTCCCCCGTCCTCGCATGGACTCTCTATAGGACCAGGGGCCAGCTTTGCTAGTCCGCATGGTGAGTCCGTCCTGGAAATGCCGTAGCACGAGAGTTTGCCGTGGGAGTCGTTTTTGTGGCCTACAGCGTTTTCTTTTTGCCGCTGAGCGCTTGTTTACTGGGGAAACAGCAAAAGAAGGATTTTTCCTCGCCGCACCATGCAGAGACCCACCAGTTTTGTCTGCTTTGGACTCTCCTCCTTTCCCTCTCCCTCGCTCTTCCGGCCACACACCCCTGCTTGCCTACCTGCTCGAGTCTCTTGCTTGCTCTCCACCCATCCATCTTGTCTCCCGCCTCAAACAAACCCTCCTCCCCACATACACACACACCAAAATTGGGTCCCTACCCTTTATGTTAATGCTGAGACAACGTTTTTCACTAATTAATTCGAAAGTCCTATTTCAGATTGGTTCAAATCAGTAAAGAATAGAAGAAGTAGCCAGTGGAGTGTTTCCTTCTGTCCCATGAGCCACCTAGCTCCTCCTCCCACGGGCATTTAGCTAGTGTCAATCATTTCTTCTTGTTCTCGCAGAGATGTTTTACGCATAAATAAGCAAATACGGGTTTTACGCACATGGCAGATGGCATATTTTGCACTTGGTGTCCAGTTCCTTACTTTTCTCACTGAAATAAATCATGACTACCATTCCTCAGATTTGACAGCTGTCGAGCACTGGAGATTTTTTACTCTTTACTATTCATATTTGCGGCAACCTTTCTGGCAGTAAAAACTCTACATTGTCATACTAAATGGCTTCATAGTACTCCCGTACCTGGGCATACCATGTTTAACTGCTCTCCTATTATGATACGTTTACAATGTTTCCATGTTTTACATGTAAAAGTGGTGTCGAGTCTGCTCGCATGATTATTTCCTTAGGTAAGTTCCTAGAAGTGGAATTGCTGCCTCAAATGGTTTGAGAAATTCGAAAGCTTTTAAAACATATTACAAATCGCTCACCCAAAAGCCTGTACCAATTTCCTCTAGTATCATACTGGAATGTCTGTTTTCCTGCATCATTGCCAACACAGGGTATTACGATTTCTTAAAAGCTTGGTTATTTAGATAGGTAAGAAATGGTACCTTATTGCTTACTGTGTGCTTTTCATTTTGTGTGCCAGTTTATATCCTTGTCCTGTGTTTTTACGTTTGCTTGCTTTTATCACTTTGTAAGACTTCTAGGTAAGGACCATTTATTCTCTGGCATTTGGTAGAAGTATTTTTTTCAGCTTGTCATTTGGTTACAAAGTGGTGTAACTCTGCAGGGTGAACTAAATATAAATACCAAATGGGCCAGGAAGTCGCTGCTTTCAAAACATATCCTTTGGTTCATTTCTTAGTCCACGTCACCTTTACTCAATAAAGAAAATGGGAAATTTCCCTCTCCTCAGTCTCCTCTGAGTAGAAATGAAAACAATCTGTCAGGGTTAGTTTAAAAATGTAAAATTTCTCTCCTTAATGGAGCTTTGAGATTGTTTTGCTTAATATTTTCAAACCTATAGAAGATGGTTCTGTGTTATAAATTATTATGTATTCTGCATCTGGAAGTTCGCACGAAGGTAAATTCTATTCGTCTTTTTATCTAATTTTCATACCATTAAAAAGTACATGAACTACACAAAATATTCATATGTACCGTGTTAAGAAGCATCGTGCTTCAGTGAAACCCAGTCCTGAAAGAGAAAATAAAATGATCCCCATGTGAAGTGTAAGCATTTAAATGTTGTCGAATGCTTTCCAGTTCTTGAAATGCAGACTGCGAAACCCGTTTATTGCCTTGTTTCCAGGAGCCCTGGACCCCAGTTCTCCGTACACTATGGTGTCCCCGAGTGGACGAGCAGGGAACTGGCCAGGGTCTCCGCAAGTGTCTGGCCCCTCACCAGCAACACGGTTACCTGGGATGTCGCCAGCCAACCCATCACTACATTCTCCGGTTCCAGATGCTTCTCACTCCCCTCGAGCTGGAACAAGTGAGTGCAATCAGCACGGTTATGTCTGCTTTCGTATAACCAGCGAATGACCTGTTTTCATATATGTCTCTTTTCATAATGTCTGCTTTCGTATAACCAGCGAATGGCCTGTTTCATTCCAGCCGCCCGTGTCAAGATCATGACCTACTTGTTGAGTGGGGTTACTTAATAACGTGAACCTCTGTCCGTTTAGGAAATGGGTGGTAGTAATAGTTCATTGCCAAAGTCAGACATAATGGCAGAGAGGGGACTGTCTCTTCCAGAAGTTTTTTGAGCTGAGACCCCTAAACTACCCTAGCTACAATCCTAGACCTTGAAAAGGCCCCTAAAGGCATCTGACAAGATTACGCAGTTGCACACAGAAGAGAAGAATTGTCAAAATGCCAGCTAGCTTTCGCTCCGCCACTTTGGTGGCTTAGAACAGCAGTCCTCTTTGCCCGCCGCTCTGCCGTGTGGCGGTTTGGGCTGAGGCCAGCTGGGTGGCTCACCCGGGCGTCTGGAGCCAGCTCCCGGGTTGGCGGGCTTAGCTGATTTGAGGTGACTCTGGCGACATGGCTCCTCTCTGCCCCATCTGGTCTCACACTTGATCCTGGCTTGTTCACCTGGTGGCTGGACAGCGAGCTCCAAGCCAGCGAGTGGAGCCCCGGCTGCAGCCAGCACTGCCTCGCTCCACCGCATTCCTTGCCACAGCCAGTCCAGAGCCACCGAGAACCCAGGCAGACAGCAGACACCACTTCTGGGTGTCGTCGCTGCAAAGTCTGGTCGCAAAGGACCTGGCCGTTTTTGCTGACAGGAAGCTCACCTATGATTGCTGCACTCCAAGGAGTAATCAGGGCAAATTGCTATAGAATAGCCGAGATCAGTACCAGAACCAGAGCGGGGAGCAGTGAGATCGGATGTCTTTGTAAGTGACGTGACTTTTTCCTTCCCCAAGGTTCCCAAACGATGCCAACCAACATGCCCCCGCCTCGCAAACTACCTCAGCGCTCCTGGGCAGCCTCCATCCCCACCATCCTCACTCACAGTGCCTTGAACATCCTGCTGCTGCCCTCGCCGACGCCCGGCCTCGTGCCTGGCCTGGCTGGCAGTTACCTTTGTTCTCCGCTCGAACGATTCCTGGGATCGGTCATCATGAGGAGACACCTTCAGAGAATTATCCAACAGGAAACGGTATGGCCGCCCGGTGACCTGAGTCCCAAGCGGGGCTTGGCAGAGGCAGAGGCCCAGTTCCGCCCAGAACAGGGTGGGAACGAAAGTCACATCCCTCCCCGCCTTTAACCGGCTTGTTAGAGTTACGCTCTGCACCCTTTTCTTTCCCTTCTGACATGTTCCTTCGTTGTACCGTTTGTCCTGCTGTGGCTCCCGTGGACCTGGAGGCAGGTCCGCTCAGCGCCGCAGGACACGGGTGCCCCGGGCTGGCTTTGCGGAGAGCAGCCTCTGCGCAGCTCTCGTCCCCAAACGCTCGGGCAGGCAGGCTCGCTTTGAACCGCGGTCTCCATTGAAATAGAAGGACTTAAGGTCACAGGGACGAAAGCTGTTTTTCAAATACACGAGCCATTGAGTGGATTTCAAGCCCCGACCAGAAAGGCTGTCTCACCTGTCCTGGGTGCTGCCCTCAGGCGATGGCTCGGAGTTGAGAGCACCTGCTCCCCAGTCCCGCTGCCTGGGTGTGTGGCCGGGCCAAGCCACCTGCCAGCAAGAGCGTGGCTGGTTCCTCACCTTCCTGGTGACAGTGGGTAACGGCGTCCGTCGAACCCAGAGCCTTTGTGGGAACTGGAGCTGTTTCATAAAAAGCCCCTAGCGTAATGTCTGGGTCTTCAGCACATGCCAGTAACTTGTAATGATTGCTGTTGACATGCATATGTTAATGAGGTGGTCGTCAGAGTGGTGAATGTTGAACATATCCACTCAAGGGGTGGCACCACACTATTTTGCAGCCTTTATATTCAGATTTGAAAAACAAATAAAGGCTTTAACATAAGTTGAATAAATTAGCATTTAAAATGGTAATCATGCTGAAACCGGTGTGACTCAGTGGATAGAGCATCGGCCTGCAGACTGAAGGGTCCCAGGTTTGATTCCGATCAAGGGCATGTACCTTGGTTGCAGGAACATCCCCAGTAGGGGCGTGCAGGAGGCAGCTGATGGATGTTTCTGTCTCATCGATGTTTCTAACTCCCTATCCCTGTGATCCAGGCTCACCTTTGCCACTTAAAAGCCATGTCAGTGTTCAGCTCTTTAAAACTCGGGCCCGTTTGTGTAATCTACATATTAGCTTAGAGCAGAGGCCAGTGAACTGTGTGCCTGGAGGCCAGTCCTGCCTCCACCTGTTTTTGCAAATAGAGTTTCATTGGAACACAGCCACGCCCACTCAATACATACCTTCTGCTTTCAGCTACATGGCATCCTTGAGTGGTTGTAACAGAGACCATGTAGCCTAATGAGTTTGCCGACCACTGACCAGAGACTCTAGATTCCGATAACTACAGGCTGTTGTTGCTTGTAATTAAGCCCCTGTCCCAGTGGTCGGCAAACTCATTAGTCAATTTTGCCGCAAACCACGGCTCATGAGCCGCAGTTTGTCAACCACCAGCCTGAAATATTTACCAACCCCTGGGCTAGCAGAAGGTCCCAATCGGATCTATTTTTTTACCCCCAAGGTGCCAGTTGTACTGTTACTGTGGAAAATGTTAAGCTTGGAAAAGTAGAGAGAGTTGGATAAAGAACCTGTCTTTTCTCAAAACCCACCTTCACAGTGAACTCACACCAATACTGTTTCACTTATGGTTCCCCAGATTGTTTGATAGCAAATTCCAGACGTCATTTCATCCAAATACAATTTCTTTATTATCAATATGGTTGGCGTCCAGATTTCTTTCCCAAGTCATCACTCTTTGCAGTTTGAATCAGAACCCAAACTAGTTTTGTTTGTTTGTTTTAGTATGGTTTTTTTTTTAATTTTTTTCAGAGAGAGAGGAAAGGAGAGGGAGAGAAACATCAATCAGCTGCCGCCTGCACACCCCCTATTGGGGGTTGAGCCCACAACATGGGCATGTGCCCTGACTGGGAATCAAACCGGCAACTTCTTGGGCGTGGGATAATGCTCAACCAACTGAGCCACACCGGCTGGGCCCCAAACTACTTTCTAAGTCCCTTTCAGACTGTAGACTCCCCTTCCATTTCTTCTGACATAATTTATTCTTCGAAGAAACCATATCGTTGTCCTGTAGAGTTTCTCAGCCTGGATTTTGCTGATTGCAGCATTTTAGAATCATTTAACATGTTCTTGTGACCCCTATAGACTTATAATATGGATCAGTGTGACCCCAATAGATCTATAATATGGACCAATCCTGTGGATCTCACTGCTGAATTCAGCATCAAGTTGAATCTTGGTTTGCAAGAATATTGCATAGGTGGTGGTGCGCTCTTCCATCGAGACACATGACATCACGTAATGTCTGGTTGCCTCTCTGGGGTGGTGGCCGCAGTTTAGGTGCCAGTGCCTAGATGCCTCTGTTTTGGAATAGGTATCAACTCAGTTGCTTTCCTTCTGAAACAGTGACAATAACGTTTTCTCTGTCTCACATACCGTTTTTTGTTGTTGTTTTTTTCACATATTGTCTCGCATGCTAATTTGATGCATCCTTGTTTTGCAGCTCCAGTTGATAAATTCCAACGAACCTGGGGTGATCATGTTTAAGACGGATGCGCTGAAATGCAGAGTCGCCCTCAGCCCCAAAACCAACCAAACGCTTCAGCTGAAAGTGACGCCGGAGAACGCAGGGCAGTGGAAGCCTGACGAACTTCAGGTTTTAGAGAAATTCTTTGAAACAAGAGTACGTGTTCATTAACGCATCGTTTTAGTGTAATCAGCAAAGCAGAAGAGTCCAGGTCAGACGAAGGGTAACCTGCTGTGTATATCCCTACAGGTTGCCGGACCGCCATTTAAAGCCAATACGTTAATAGCCTTCACCAAGCTGTTAGGCGCTCCTACACACATCCTCAGAGACTGTGTGCATATCATGAAACTGGAGCTGGTGAGTCACAGAGGGACCCCGCTGTCACAGCCAGCCCTGTCAGGAGGCTGCGTTTGGTGGGAGCCGGGTTTACTGGCTTTTACCCGTTTAGGCACGTTGATTTGTCTTTTCTATTCTTCTTAATTTCTCGCTTAAGTTTTCTGTTTTGAATAGGCAACACAGTCCTCCACTGCATCTTTTGAATTTAGAACAAGGTGACTCAGTGGGCAATTTCCCATCCATCCCTGGCCAGCCATCTAGACCTCCTTCCCCCCGGCACCCCGAGTTACAGTGGCTTAGCTCTTATAAAAGCAAAGATATTTAATACGCTGCTCCTACTCCTGGATAAAGAAAGAACCCTCCCCTGGTTTCCTCAGACTGTATGGACTCATTTTTTATTTTGTTTTATTTTTTTAATATATTTTATTGATTTTTTTACAGAGAGGAAGGGATAGGGATAGAGAGTTAGAAACATCGATGAGAGAGAGACATTGATCAACTGCCTTCTGCACGCCCCCTAGTGGGGATGTGCCCGCAACCAAGGTACATGCTCTTGATCAGACTCGAGCCTGGGTCCTTTCAGTCTGCAGGCTGACGCTCTATCCACTGAGCCAAACCGGTTTTGGCTGGACCCATTTTTTAAGTTGCTTATTGAAATTTTGGGTCCATTTTAAATATGTCTTGGTGTCATGTGTGAGGTATGGATGTAAGCTCTTCAGATGCCCCTACTTGCCTTACTGCCGTTTATCAAAAAGTCTCTTCTCTGGGAGACTTAATTCCTCTTCCTTCTACGAAACTGTACAATCAGACCCGTGGTATCCGGGTGGCAGCTGATGTTTTTCCAACCTTACGGTAGTCCTTCATCTTCACGCTGTAGAATTGCTTGGGGTAATTCCAAATACCGCACTTCTTTTCTCGGTGGACATTTTAATATTGGGACAGCATGGCTTCTGCTCCCATAGGCTGTGGGGGACATTATTTATGCCAACGAGATAGCGGTCTGAGTTTTTAAAGGAGTAAATGTCTGTGGTTACAGAAGCATCCGCGGATATAATTGCAAGTTATTAACACAGTTTGTCTAGCTTGTTTTAGGGAAGGAATTGGAACTGGGACTGGAAAGTCCAGGTTGGCACCTGTTAAGAAGGGCCTTGAATGCCAGCTGTTGATCCTTGGAGGGGATGGGGGACAACATGTGTCACCGCCTGTCACTGAACATTTGTGAGCTGGAGTAGAACCACCCTCCAGAACACGTGGCAGTGCTACCAAGATGGACGGGGAGAGGCGGCCCGGGAAGGGACCAGGAGGGGACTGCAGGAGGAGTCGTCCCCGAATGGCTGGCATCAGTGAGAAGAGAGAGGGGTACAGGTGCCAGAGACCCCGAGGAAGCAGACCCCTGGGAGTTAGTGAAGTGAGCGGGAGGAGAGGAACACTCCACAGAAACCCATAGTGGCTTTTCAGTTAGTAACTGTTATAGATCGTTTTTGAAACATGCGGGTTACCAGCTTTGTTTTGTGGAGTCTAAAATAGAATTCTGCCCTAACTCTCTGGACTCCTGCTGTTCAGAGGACTTCACCTTGATTTTGATTTTGATTCTTCCCCAGTTTCCTGACCAGGCCACACAGCTGAAGTGGAACGTCCAGTTTTGCCTGACCATCCCTCCCAGCGCCCCGCCCATCGCCCCTCCTGGGACTCCTGCTGTGGTGCTGAAATCCAAAATGCTCTTTTTTGTAAGTACCACCCGCGCGTGCGCGCAGCTTCTGGAGGAAGAGGCGGGCGAGGATAGCGCAGCAGCTTGCGGCTGGCTCGGTGCAGAAATGATCCCCGATTCCTCGTCAGCTCAGACCGCCTGTGACCCCGGTTCCCTTAGTGATCCCAGCAGGCTACTGAACTCCATCACTGCGGGACAGTTGCCTGTCATCAGAACTGTCTGTCCTTGTCGTAGTGATTTTCTTCGCTGCACGTATCCCAACCGGCCGGGAAGCGGTGGTGGCTTGGGTAAGTTTAGGCCGAGGTCTCCCTGCTCACCGTTCTCCTCTGTGTGCTTGTGTCTGCAGCTGCAGCTCACTCAGAAGACGTCGGTCCCTCCCCAAGAGCCTGTTAGTATAATAGTTCCCATCATTTATGACATGGCGTCAGGGACCACCCAGCAGGCAGACATCCCCAGGCAGCAGAACTCTTCAGTTGCTGCGCCCATGATGGTGAGCAACATTCTGAAGAGGTTTGCAGAGATGAACCCACCGCGACAAGGTACATGACCGGTAGATGATCTTTTGTTGCGTTTGTGTTGTGAGAGTCCTGGGGACACATCCCCCTCCTCCCCGCTGCTTCCCCCTCCTCCACCCCCGCCCCGTCCTGGTCCTAGCGCTCCGGTGGCTGTGGCCTCTCCGTGTCTGCCTGTCGCTTTCTCCTGTTCTCACTGGCTCTTTGTTTTCGTCCATGTCTCTGCTGCCTGGACTTCATTTCCGCTAGTGATTTGCTCTTGGGACTGACCCAGTTGCTCATGCCAGAAGCTTGTATTTGTGGCACACGTTGCCGCCACGCCCTAGGTTAGGACGATAGTTTTCCGTGGATGTGAATTCCTGCCCTGCCACCGATAACCCGCCACTCTGTACACCACCAAGTGGAAATGCATGTTGCTTTCTCCTATTTAATGGTTCAGTCCTGAAGAGAATAATATCCTTCAAAGTTCTGTATCTTCTCGATGTTTGTGAAGAATAAAAGCTGATACAAATGGCATCGCTGCTTTTTGGGCTCCTTATATAAGTTCAGGCGGGTGCAAGCGAACCTTTCACCAAGCGCGCGATGCAGCTCGCAAGGTGAGCGCTGTCAAGGAAACCAGAATGTTCTGGCAAGATAACCAAGGTCTGGTCAATACTGTCGTAGCCTACGCTTAACACACCACTCCCGGCAGCGCTAAATCCTGGCGACAAGACGAAGGTCAGCAAAGAGGAGTGCCTTCCCTTTTGCTTATCTCTAACGTTGAGGAAGTCCGCCATCTCTGTTGAGGATAGCATGACAAAGGAGTTACGTTTTTAAATGAGGGAAAGTTGTTCTCTGAAACATTTTTCTGCACCGCAGTGTGAAAATTTTACTAGTAATAGGAATGCTGGGAGAACTCATTTATTTTAAGCTGTTTGTTTCCCCATGTTGTCTACAAGGGCAAGTTCTCACTCGGGTACAGTTGATAAAAAGTGCACTGGGCAGTAGAGAAGGGTGTGCTTCTTTTGTTGTAATCCTTCTTCCACTTCTTATAATTTCCTGCTTTCATCCTTTGACTTCTTTCTTCCTTCAGCTAAAGAGTAGGTGCTTAGGAATCAGAGTGGAAAGCTAACCATTTTCAAAGTGGTCGTCGGGAGAGCCCTGCTAGTAAACGCCATCTGGGAAGCAGAGGGCTGTCATTATGTCTTGAGCAATTGCAGACTGAAAGGAAAGAACGTTTGGGTCCTACTGCCACCAAGCAAGTTTTTCCACCTGTCAATCATGAAAAGGGGTTTTTAGAGAAAGAGACGTGTGGCTTCTCTGAATGCATAAATGGTTGGGATGTTTTGAAATGCTTTTCCTCCGCTGTCTACCTTAGACAGGTGGCACCTTTGCATTTCAGTTTCTTCCTGTACCTTCTTTCCCAGCGGTAGATGAGAAGGCTGCGGGGACCTGCACAGGGTCACTGCGCTCTGCCCTCCGCTGGCAGGCCATTCCTCAGCTGGGTCTTCAGTTCTCATGTGAGCCGCTGTAGTGTTAGGCTGTGCCGGTTTATAATAGTCACAGCTGGTCTGGGCGTACTCTATTGGAATATTTGTAAGATTTAAAAGAAGGTAGAGGCAGGGTGTTCGGTTTCTTCGAGCAGAGGGGACACTGAGGGGGTGAATCATAGCCTCCCCCAAACGTTTCTTGCTTCGGGATGGTTGCTGGGCCACATCGAGCTTTTCCCCCACCTGCCACGCCCATCTCATCCTCCCCTTGGTGGTGGAAGTGCTTTCAAGAAAAACCACTTTATTTTTGTAGTAACTGATTTTAATGCTGAACTCGAGAAGTTGATCATTTCCTTCAAATTTGGGAGAAAGCTCTGATAGATGTCATAGAACTGTACTGTCCAATATAACTGTCACTGACTGCATGTGGCTATTTAATTTAAATTTAAGTTAATTTAAAATTCCGTTCCTCAGTCACCCTAACTACATTACAGGTGCTGCTTGGTAGCCACAGTGCACGTATAGAATATTTCCATCTTCACAGAGAGTTCTATTGGACGGTGCTGTTGCAGATATTTTACCTGACCTTTTTTAAAAATATATTTTTTTATTGATTTGAGAGAGGAAGGGACGGGGAGAGAGAGAGATAGAGATAGAAGTACCAGTGATAAGAGAGAATCATGGATCAGCTGCCTCCTTGCACGCCCCTTGCTAGGGATCGAGCCCACAACCTGGGCCTCCTGGTTCCTAGGTTGATGCTCAACTACTGAGCCTTTCAGGCCAGGCTGTAGATCTTTTCATTACATTCAAATGCACAAGCCAGTGGTCAGTAGTAGCCTTGAAGCCCAACCTCAGAGGTTTACCCAGTGCTCCTTCTCCAGGGTTTCTGTAAACTCTAGGCATCTTCTTAAACTCAAACCGAAGTGAGGCCTGCCCAGAATTTCCTCGGAAGAAAAAACAAAATCCAAATGAGATCATTATCTGCTACTCAACACCAAAGCTTAATCCCCTCCCTGTAACCTGTGCAGTTAAAATTTCCTCTTTTATTTTGATCCTTAAAGCCCGTGCTAATTTTAGATTTAACTGCCCCTACCCCACCGGTGTGTTGACATCATCTTTCCTGTATTGCGAATAGCTAATGACCATTTTTCTCTGTTGCAGGTGAATGCACAATATTTGCAGCTGTTCGTGATTTAATGGCTAATCTTACACTGCCCCCTGGTGGGCGTCCATAGACACTATTGTTTTTAAACCAGGAAGGCTGACAAATGAGACAAAACAACAAAAAAAAAGTCTGAATTCAGCCTTCAGTTTAAAAAAGGAAAAGGACTTTTTTTTTCTTTTTTTTTTTTTACTTTGAGCTAAATATTCTAAACTTGCAGAAATTTTCAGGGTGCACTTCATTCATCAAACCATCAATCTTTTGTATAGTGAACTTGTAAAGTGTGTTTAAATGGGACACGTTTCGAACTAGGTAAATACATCAGTGTCTCGCTTGCCAATCTTAGATTTAATATTCTGTTTTATACTATAAAGTTACGGAAATGCCAAACCTGTTTATTTAATTGTTTTCCTATGTTTTGGGTGTAATAGTCCTTTTTTTGGGTTTTGTTTTGTTTTTTTTTAAGGCAGGTCTGTTGTTTTGAATACTGTAAAACTGTGATAAACTTTATATGAAGCTGTATTTTAATATGACCACTTTGAATCCTTACCTGAATATGTTCTGGGAGTTGTTATTAAAAAAAAAAAAAAAAGAAGAAGACATCCCAAAGAAGCAATATTTAATAAAACTAGAGGTTTAAAAAAACAAAAACCAGTGACACTCACTTGTGTGTATATATCAGTTCTGTAGACTTCTCAGGGCCTCCCTCATCTTTAACCAGGTGGGGCCAGTAACTCACTTCTAATAACATGTGTCTCAAATGTGACCAAAACATCTCCTTCTTCGTTTCACGTTTATTTTCCTCGAACATTCCTCCGTGGACTGGTGGCGAACACTTAGCACCTTGGTGGTCTTTCAGTTTAGGATTTTGGCAAAAGCAAGAAGCCAGTCTTTGAGAAGAGACAGCGAGTACTTCATATCCATCAAGGCTCTCCGCTGCTGCAGCTTTCTGATCGGTAGAGGATGTGGTAACTTTCCGGTAGGCACTTTAGTTTATGGGAGACTTCTGCGCACAGCATCGATTAGGAAACAGAGTTTGAACGCTCTGCCTTTGCATGACATTTCTGCGGGGGCTCCTTATCTTGCTTAATTTCCCCACCAAAGTTGGGGTTTTTCTAAACAATCCCTGTCTGATTCACGGTCGACAAAACGGTAAAAGGTTTTGCTTGGAAGAAACCTGGTCCGGCCCCCTCACTTTGAAGAACCTAAGATCACATCTCAGCAGAGTTCCCTTTGGGGGCGCTGCGCTGTCTGTGTCTCCCAGTCAGTCAGGGACTTTGCTAAGCTTGAAATCATGTCGTGGGAAGCAAAGGTCTTGGGGGTGACTTGATGCGATTTGGGGGAGTTTTATGAATGCCATCAAGCTGAGTGATCTTGTCCCTGTCACGTTGGCTCTCCATTAAATGGCGGATGCTTTGTCTGATTCCACTTTAGCTGATTTAATTGTGCTTTAACTGTCTACTACCACATTCTAATGCAAGCATCTCACCGCAGCTGTAGCATATCTGTTCTCCACTTTGCTTGGTTCTGTGTTTCTTTCTGGTCAGCGTCGAGGCCTTCTCTGCCTTTCTTCTGTCTTCTGCCTTCATCTCCTGCTTCCTGCCCAGCTCTGCCACTGTCCAGGAGCAGGTGACTAAACGCTGGCCCTTCCTTTAACTTGCCTTTCTCCTTCCCTTTCCAGTTCTTGCGGTGTAGTCCCCTCTGTTTGTCAGTCTAACACGCCTTTATCAGGGGCAGGTCCTTTCTGTTGGGAGCGGAATCCTCTCTTTCATGTAGAAGCCTACATGTATACACAGCAAATGTACTTTTATCTCCAGGATGCTACTGCCTCAAACAATTAGAAAACAAAGTCAACTTTTTAGGCGTGTGCCCTTTGAAGTATGATTGGTTTTGAACTGTTAATTGCATTTTAAACATGATGCATTCAGTGGATACTTTTTCCCCCCAATTATAACTCCTCTCTGAATGCATTGTGCAAATCAAAAGGAAGATAGGACTCAGTGAACAAAACTTGTATTTTGATGCTTATTTAAGAGGACATTGGTGAATTTGAATTTTGATATCATTCTTGGTACTTGGAATATACTTTATTAAAGCTTGAAAACACTAGTATTTGAATTTTTAGGCTTCATCACAAACCATGTCTTTTGCCTCTTTTGTTACCTAGTTTCAACCAAAGGGACTGGATGCCGATAGAGACTTTTTCTACGAGAGGGTTTGGGTCTTAACTTTAAGATGTTTTCAATGTGGCTTTAGTAATAAATAAAATTTACACAAGTTTCAGAGAACTACCAACTCTCAGTAGTCAATTTCCATGAAGAGGTTTGGATAGCAGCGTGTTTTATTATTAGTTCAGCCTTGAAAGAAGAAATTGGTTCTGATCTGCCCCCTTTTTTGTATCTGCTGAAATGCCATTTCAGAATGTATAGAAGTACTTTCAGAATTAGGAAAAAAGCGAAAACTTCAACAGAACATATCAAGTTATTAATGGGCTGAACCTTATATTTGAAATTAACTCTGAGTTAAGTATAGGTGTAAACTAAAATATATATGATTGTGAATCTGAATACCACTAATAACTTTACTTTGTTGCAGTTTACACAGTAACCTGTCCACAGGATACTAATAGTTTGTTAGTCATTCTTTGGACTGTGTTAATGTAACTTCGAGAAGCATAATCTTACTACTCTAAATTCAGATCCAATTTCATCATAAAAAGTTGTTTCATGATTTTCCCCCAAAGAAATATCTATTTTACATTTTGCTTTAATATTTATTATCCAAGTGGGTTTTTTTTGTTGTTGTTTAAGAAAGAGAGGAAGGGAACTGGAGAAAGAGCTAGAAATATTGATGAGAGGGAAACATCAATTGGCTACCTTCTGCTTGCCCGGGTTCGGAGATCGAGCCCCAATCCCAGGCTGGTGTCCTGTCCAGGAATGGAACCGGTGACCTCTTGGTGCATGGGACCACACTCAGCCACTGAGCGACACCAGCTGGGCTACCCAAATGTTTTACCATGCAGAAAATCTTAAGAAAACTCAGAGGGACAAAAAGAGAAAATAATGTGCATTTCATTGTTTCTTGGGGAATTTTCTTTTTCATTTGGTTTGATGGGAATGGACAGTGTGTCTTAGGGGGATGAGTTGAAATTTACTTAGGGTAGCTTTGAGGTTAATAAAAAGGGAGCAAAAGCCAGCCAGCCTTGTGCTCCACCACTCCAGGAAACCGTGCTCCCACCTTTCCTGTAAATGGCCTCTACTGCCAAGTGGCTGATTTGTTAATACCTTGCCCATGAATATGATTGATTGGTGAAAGGGCACATTTGGGTTAATATAAAATAATAGCTAATATTCACTGAGAGCTTACAATTGCCAGGCACCATTCTAAGTATGTCATTGTGTATTTAATCACAACAACCCAAACGGGGTAGGTATTAATATCTTTCTTTAACAGATGAGTAAACTGAGGCCTAGAGAAATGTCACTTGATGAGATCAAATTTACGACTGCTTATGATCAAAGAGCTAAGTAGAGGCGATTTGAGTCCAGATCTGTTTCTGTGATAGAGGAAGTCGGGCAAGCTCCAATGCTTGGCCTCTCCCCTCAGCCTTTTGAGGGTACAGTTTTAACACGCTCTTCAAGCTCAAGAAGTGCACAAGCCCTCACTACAACAGAGATGGCCCCTTGTCATTTAGAGTTGACAATTCATTTGCCCTCTGACCCTCGTAGCACAGTGATTTGGAACTTAGACTTCCTTATGGGAGGAGCACTAATTAAATATAATTAAGAGCACAAAATAATCTGCAGGATAATACTTTGCTAAGCTTCAGCAAAGAAGAAACCCCGATCTGGCTCAAAGTGTGCGGCCTTCCAGAATCCACCCTCCAAAATCCGGGTGATGTGTCGGTTGTCCACTTCGCCGCTCCTTGGTGGTCCAAAGGGGTCACCTTGGCACAAGGCAAACCGGTAATGGGTGCGTGGTGCCGGCCACCGCAGTCACATTTCACTGGTTCCCGGATTGGCTACACCCAAGCCGTGGGTTTAGGAAGCAGGTAAGTAGCTTAGTCGAGTTGAATAAAGCCAAGAACATTTAAGTCAACAAGTATGCTTTCAGCGCCTCTGCAAGAAGACGGGAGAGAGCACGGACATCGGAGAGGAAGGAGGGTTCGGGGCTGGCGGGGTCTCCGTTTGGGGGAGCAGTTCCAGGTACAGGCTCTGGGTAAAGTGGGGTCCTTTAAGACGGTGCGGCCCACTGGTCCTGGGAGCCGGCACGCCCCGCCCCCAGGGCCGCGCGCCGTGCTGATGCGCCCGCACGTGGGGGCGGGGCCACGCCCACCTCGCCGCGCCGCTTCCGGCTCTGTCTAGGATTCCGCGCCTGCGCGCTGCCGCCCGCCCCGCCCCCGTGGCTCCGGGGCCGGCGCGGGAGATGGTGCTGTCGGAGTTGGCGGTCCGCCTCAACTGCGCCGAGTACAAGAACTGGGTGAAGGCGGGCCACTGCCTGCTGCTGCTGCGCCGCTGCCTGCAGGGCTTCGTGGGCCGCGAGATGCTGGCCTTCCACCGCGGCCTGCTCGCCTGCGCCCCCGGCCTGGGCCCCGGCGCCACCTGCCGCGGCGGCTCCAGGTGCAGCCCGCGCGCCCGCCAGGTGAGCATCCGGCCCGGGGCCTTGACCGCTGAGCTCCTCCCTCCCGCCCCGCCCGCCCCCCGCCCCCGATCCGAGCTCAGTGTCCCGTGCCCTCCCTGGTGCGGGGCTCAGATACCCTAACCCGCGCCCCCTGTAGTTTCAGCCTCAGTGCCAGGTGTGCGCGGAGTGGAAGCGGGAGATTCTGAGGCATCACACCAACAGGAATGGAGACGTCCACTGGGGCAACTGCCGGCCGGGACGCTGGCCTGCGGACCCCTGGGAGGTGGCCAAGGTAAGCACCTGCGGCCTGGGGGGCAGGGGGGCGGCACCGCGCGGGCAGGAGTCACCCGGAGCCCGCGCCCCACCCGCAGACCAAGAGGACGGGGTGTGGAGCCCCAGGCTGGTGTCGGGGGGCTCCGGGCCGTTCTGGTGGACCCAGCCCACCTCCGGGAAGCAGAGGGGCAGAGCTGGAGGGAGCGGACCGCTGGGACCGCATGGAGAGCGAGGCGCCCGGGCATGGCACCGAGGGGGCAGCGTGAAATGCGGTTTGGAGGGGAAGCTGCTCCCGCACTCCGCTGGGTTCTCGTGTCCCCCGAGGACGGCGAAGTGAGCCAAGGCAAGAAAAGGCGGCGGCACGGAGGCCTTTCGGTGCCCGTCTGAGGAACGGGACTCCGGAGCCGGCGAGGCAGCCAGATGGAAGGCGGCCACGAGACTTGTTTTTGGGTTTTGGCAGTTTGACTTGCGAACCGGGCCAAGTGGGGAATTGGTGTTGTTGTTGCCTCTTTGATGTTTGCCAGAAGCCGTGGAGGGGCTGGGGAGGCGCAGGCGGCCTCCTTGCCAGTGAGCAGCGGGCACAGGCTCGGCGCCGGGAAGCAGAAATCGGTCCCAGCTCCCTGCTGTGAAGTGGCGTGGGGCAGCCTCTGTCCCTCACCTCAAAAAGGAAGTTCAACTGCCCCGGCCTGTGTGGCTCAGTGGAAAGAGCCTCGGCCTGCAGACTGAAAGGTCCCCGGTTCGATTCCGGTCAAGGGCATGGACCTTGCTTGCGGGCACATCCCCAATAGGGGGCGTGCAGGAGGCAGCTGATGGATGTCTCTCTCATCCATGTTTCTAACTCTCTATCCCTCTCCCTTCCTCTCTGTAAAAAGTCAATAGAATGTATAAGAAAATGAAGTTGAACTATATCAGCACCCCCAGACTGTTGGCTGTCATGGTCCAGTAAACACACACCTGCACCCTCGGCCCCATATTTTCTACACCGACTTCTTTCGAGTGGACAAGAAACACCTTAAAACTCCATCTCTTACTGTGACTGTCTCTCACCCGTTTGGTCTCTCTTGCTGCTGTTATACCCTTGGAATTCTCTGGAAGCACAGGCCACCTGTTTGTGCCACTTGGTGTTGCTGTCACCTACAGACCTTCTAGTTCATATTCTTCCTAACCCTCCTCCTCTTTTGTCCCTTCTCTGAACTGGCCCAACTCCAGCCCCGGTGGCACCATGGCTGCTTCTGCTGAGAGGAAGACTCTCACAGGGAAGCTGGCTGATTTCACTTTCTGTTTTTCTCTCTTGTTTTTTATATATCTTATTGATTTTTTTACAGAGAGGAAGGGAAAGGGATAGAGGCTTAGAAACATCGTGAGAGAAAAACATCGATCAGCTGCCTCTTGCACACTCCCCACTGGGGATATGCCCACAACCAAGGCACATGCCCTTGACCGGAATCGAACCTGGGACCTTTCAGTCCTCAGGCCGACACTCTATCCACTGAGCCACACCGGTTAGGGCTCTTTTCTTTTTTTACTGAGCACCATTTATTGTTATTTGTTTTCCCCACTCCCCACCCCCACCCCCTTTTTGGCAACCAGCAGCTTATTCTCTATCTCTGTGGGTCTGTTTCTGTTTTGTTTATTCACTTGTTTTTCTAGATGCCACATATGAGTGAGATCATACGGTATTTGTCTTCCTCTGACTTATTTCACTTAGCATAACCCCTCCAGGTCCACCCATGGTGTCACAGATGGCAAGAAGAAGACAGAAACACTAATTCAAAAAGATGTTACACTCCTCGCCTCGCTCCAGCATTACTAGTGATAGCCAAGACAGAGAGGCAGCTGAGGTGTCTGTCAGTGGATGAACGGATAAAGAAGATGGTGTGTGTGTGTGTGTGTGTGTATACACAATGGAATGCTATTGGACAGTTAGAAAAATGAAATCTTTTTTTCCTGCATCGATTGATCTTTGTGATTTTTTAAAAAATATATTTCTTTATTGATTTCAGAGAGGAAGGGGGAAGGAGAGAGAGAGAGAAACATCTATGATGAGAGAGAATCATTATACGCCCCCCACTGGGGATCGAGCCCGCAACCCAGGGACGTGCCTTTGACTGGAATTGAACCTGGGACCCTTCAGTCTGCAGTCTGACACTCTATCCACTGAGCCAAGCCAGCTAGGGTAACTCAGTGGTTGAGCATCAACACATGAACCAAGAGTTCACCCGTTTTAGAAAGGAGAGAAGGGGGAGAGAGAGGAACATCGATATCACAGAGAACATCGATTGGTCGCCTTCCGTGCCCTGACCACGCAACCTTTCATTCTATGGGATGATGCTCCAGCCCACTGAGCCACACCGGCCGGGGCTCCAAGCACACTCGCTTTATCTCTTTCCGCACTCTCACTACCCGCGTTGCACCTGCACAGAGTTGGGAAATCCTCCTCCTCCTCCATATTGCGTCCCACTCGCCCTCCCCGCTTTATTCCCCCGCCTAAAGCCCTTGGGTGGCTTTCTGATGCCCTGAGAATAAACTCCAGACCCCTTTCCAGAGCCAGGAGGGCCCAGCGTGATTTATTGTTTATTTCTCCCCACTCACTGCCGCCGCTGCCTCAGTGTGGACACAGCAGGCAGCAGCGAGAGGCAAGAGCTGCGTTTAACATGTGGAGCACACGGTATGCGACATAGTTTTAAGAAGCAGCTTTCCGAGGCAGTAGAACCTCCCTTGTTGGCTTCTATTTCCAGAGAAAGGGAATAATCACTGGAATAAAACGCCATTGTGCAAGAGACAGGTTCCCAGTGGCGAGAAAATGCAGACAGAACATGCCTGGTGATGGGAAAGAAAACTATTTTCCGGCGTATAAGACAACCCCCAACTTTTCCAGTTAAAATACAGAGTTTGGGATATATCTGCCCTATAAGACGACGCCCAGTGTGTAAGACGACTCCCAACTTTTCCAGTTAAAATATAGAGTTTGGGATGTACCCGCCCTATAAGAGGACACCCGGTGTATAAGACGACCCCCAACTTTTCCAGGTAAAATATAGAGTTTGGGATGTACCCGCCCTATAAGACAACACCCGGCATATAAGATGACCCTCGACTTTTGAGAAGGTTTTTCTGGGTTAAAAAGTCGTCTTATCCGCTGGGAAATATGGCATGCCTGGTCTTGAGGCAACTAAGGCTCCTCTAACTCTGTTTTCCTCTCAGCAAGAGCTGGAGTCATAAGCACAGTGTCTCCTTCCCTTTCTTGGAATTCATTTGTGATGCACTAGCTCCGTGGTCGGCAAACCGCAGCTCATGAGCCACATGCGGCTCTTTGGCCCCTGGAATGTGGCTCTTCCACAAAATCCCACGGCCTGGGCAAGTCTGTTTTGAAGAAGTGGCATTAGAAGAAGTTTAAGTTTAAAAAATGTGGCTTTCCAAAGAAATGTCCATCGCTGCCCTGTGGATATTTGGCTCTGTGGACTGATGAGTTTGCCGACCACTGCCCTAGCTGATTTCTGTTAGCCTTCGTGGCATCCATGACCGGCTTCTTTCAGAGGGTGGCACGTCGGTGGCTGTTCAGATACGAAAAGACGGGGTTGGTACTGGCCACTGCACCTTTTGATGGGGCCATTTCTCAATTCCATGAGGCTCAGGTGTGAGATCCCACCCTCAGGAACACACCCCGACTCTCCCCGGCTGCATCGGTGCCTCGAGCAGGCCTGTAGGACGCGGGGCGGTCGCTTGCCTGCTGCAGTGTGTTTGTTTTCCGGGACTCTGTGTTATTTGGAGTTTTTCGTGTGTCACCGTTTCCAGTCCCTTGGCAGCGCGGACTCCTGAGCTGCTAGCTTGGTGACGCTGCTGCCTCCGGATGTAAATTTGGCCGTATTTCAGGGAAGAAATGTGCCCCGCCTTGCTGTAGCGCCATGCTGGGGGTTTGTGCCAGAAAATGCTGCAAAAGCAAGATCATGCTAGAACAGGCCCTTCTGCTGTCATCTAGGGCCGTGGTCGGCAAACTGCGGCTCTTTGGGCCCTTGAGTGCGGCTCTTCCACAAAATATCACGGCCTGGCCGAGTCTGTTTTGAAGAAGTGGCGTTAGAAGGAGTTTAAGCTTAAAAAATGTGGCTCTCAGAAGAAATTTCAATCATGTCCTGTTGCTATTTGGCTCTATGGACTGATGAGTTTGCCGACCCCTGGGCTAGGGCCTCCAGCCCCAGAGCTCCATCTGGAACCCCGCACGGCCTACTCACCCACACCATCAGCGAGGTGATTGCCTGGCACCAAGCAAGTGCTTTACTCGCATTAACTTAATTGTCGCAACACGCTTCGAGGTACATGAGGACAGTCAGCCCCGTTTACTGCTGAGGCCTCTGAGGGCGAGGAGCGTGCCCAGGTCACACAGCTGTCGAGGGGCAGAGCTGGGATTTGAACCCAGGCCTGTCCCCCACCTTCCAAAGCCACAGTCTTACCTTTATACTACTGTGCTGGATTTCCGCAAGTCCTTTTAGCGTCTGCCCATTAGCTAAACATTTTAAATCTCCCTCTATAACAACTCAGCCGAAAAAGGTGCTGTCTCCCCATGCTTCTTGCCGACATGCTGATAAGAAAGTACAGAAAACCAGCTCTGTGAAATGTTTTTTTATGTATATATTTTATTGATATTTTACAGAGAGGAAGGGAGAGGGATAGAGAGCTAGAAACATCGATCAGCTGCCTCCTGCACACCCCCTACTGGGGATGTGCCCAAAACCAAGGTACATGCCTTTGACTGGAATCGAACCTGGGACCCTTCAGTCCGCAAGCCGACGCTCTGTCCACTGAGCCACACCGGTTTCGGCTGTTTAAGGGTGTCTCAGAGCAGAGAGACAGACAGAACAGCCCTTAGGTACTGCCCTTGGCCCCGGCTGAGCTGGTGCCCTGTTTCCTGGCTTGTGCTCTGGACTCCCGACGCTCTAACTGGAAACCACTGAGAGTGGCAGGCACCTCCTGGGAGACAGACACGTGACATTGGCCCCAGTGGCTCACCGGCGTGAAGGAAACTCAGGCGCCCCTCGCTCTCCCTCCCACAGGCCTTCATGCCCCGCGGCCTGGCAGACAAAGCGGGACCCGAGGAATGTGACGCGGTGGCTCTTTTAAACCTCATCAACTCCTGCGACCACTTCCTGGTGGATCGGAAGAAAGTGACAGAGGTAAGAGCTGTCCGGGTTCGGGCCACACAAGAGAGTCAGCCCGGATGTCCTGTGGAGCCAGCTGAGAAACACCCGGTGATGCCAAAGCAGTGCGCAGGCGCCGCACCCAGCCAGCCCTCCCCCAAACACCGATGTGCAAAGAAAGCCTAGACTTTGCTTCAGAGCTGGCACTGCCAGTGGGCTGGTGGGGCTCGCATGCCGTCCCCTTCTGTGATGGCCAAGATCTCCTGCGCAGGCGCGGTCAGGAGACTGGCCTTCGGTTCTTCCCGACAGCTCGCTGCTGTGCCTTTCGCCGCTAAGCTAGGTGAGCCTCCCCTTTCTCCTGCGTTCCGCCAGAAACAGAAGCAAACTTATTTCCACCGTTAAAACTATGTGTGCAGAGCAGTGCTTCATTCTGCTCATTGTGTGACCGCATTTGAGTCCTGCCCTTCGAAATTTCATTGGCTGGCCTGGCCAGTGTGGCTCAGTGGTTGAGCGTCGACCTATGAAGCAGGTTTGATTCCCGGTCAGGACACAGGCCCCGGTTGCGGGCTCCATCCCGTTATGTGGGGCATGTAGGAGGCAGCCGATCCATGATTCTCTCTCATCATGGATGTTTCTATCTCCCTCTCCCTTCCTCTTTGAAATCAGTAAAAGGTGTTTTTTTTAATGTTTTATTGATTTTTTATAGAGAAGAAGGGAGAAGGATAGAGTTAGAAACATCAATGAGAGAGAGACATCAATCAGCCGCCTCCTGCACGCCCCCTGCTGGGGATGTGCCCGCAACCAAGGTATGTGCCCTTGACCGGAATCCAACCTGGGACCTTTCAGTCCACAGGCCGTTGCTCTATCCACTGAGCCAAACCGGTTTCAGCAGTAAAAGTATTTTTAAAAAATTTATTGACAAAACCAAGTTACATAGAACTGGAGAATAGGAACATTAGTGAAGAAAGGTCAAAATAGATCACTGTCAGATTTCCTCGGAGATTTAGACAGATTCCTCTCTTTCACCAGAGAACAGCTCTACGCAGTTAGTACTCCGAGGGGCACTGAGAGAGTGCATTTGCGCGGAGTATTTACATCACGCAGAGAAAATGCGTGGATATCTGCGAGGTTGCCAGCGGCTAACTGAACTGAGACCCTCTGTGACATCAGCAGAGACAAAACCGATCTCGGTGCGGAATTGACCCGTGTGCTCCCTCTTAACGGAGATGGGCGGCTCTCCGGGCATTAACGAACGCATTGGACAGCACCAGCTGTCCTCAAACACCCGCCGAAGTCGTCTTTCTCCCGGCTTCCGCAGCAGACAGCGCCCTCGGCCCAGCTTCCCGGGGCTCCAGCGATGGTCAGAGGATCTTGCATTTTCTGCTTTAGCCTTGGGTGTGCGCAGAGCCGCCAGCCAATACCCTTGCTCTCCGGCGGCTTGTGTTCAGTTAAGGGATGTGGGGGTTTGTCAGAGACACCCCAGCCACTCACAAGATTTCAAGGACCAAGGGTAGTTGTAAGCTTGTTTGTATTTCTCTCCCTGATGAATTGGTTCTTCAAGTGGCAGGGGACTGAGCGTAATAAACAGCCATTCTGCATCTTTAAAAAAAATAAAATAAATGTGTTCTGTTCCTTTTATTGATTTCAGAGAGAGAGAGAGAAGGAGAGGGAGAACCATGGATCGGCTGCCTCCTGCATGCTACACACTGGGGATCGAACCCACAACCAGGGCATGTGCCCTGACGGGGAATTGAACCGTGACCTCCTGGTTCATAGGTCGATGCGCAACCCCTGAGCCACGCCGGCTGGGTTGCAAGTTTCTTTGAAACTACAACAATGTCAGTTTACCCACTGCTTGACTTTGAAGGCTTTTTCCTTATTCTGTCTTCCCGTAGGTGATTAAGTGTCGTAACGAGATCATGCACTCTTCAGAGATGAAGGTATCTTCTATGTGGCTTCGAGATTTCCAGAGGAAGATCCAAAATTTTCTGAATGAATTCCATAATATCCCAGAGATTGTGGAGGCGTACGCCAGAATAGAAGAGGTAAAAATGAGGTTGAACATTTCTGGTGTAAAGAACTAAGGGGAGCCCTGGCCGGTGTGGCTCAGTGGATGGAGCGTCGCCTGTGGACTGAAGGGTCCCAGGTTTGTTTTCAGCCAAGGGCACATGCCTGGGTTGTGGGCTCGATTCCCAGTGGAGAGTGTCCAGGAGGCAGCCGATCCATGATTCTCTCTCATCACTGATGCTTCCATCTCTCTCTCCCTCTCCCTTTCTCTGTGAAATCAACAAAATAGTTATATTTTTAAAAAGAACTAAGGGGGGAAAGTAGCCACCGTCACTCATTTAGAAATCGAAGTTGATTCGGTTTAAATGACACTTTAGCACGTGAACAGGGAAAGACACGTTGATAGGAAATGAGGATTGCGCTGGGCTGAGAGGCCTCCCTGTGGCCACCGCATGTTGGTAAGATGGGTCCGCTCAGTGGGAGTTCATTATGAAGGGACGCTCCGAGTCCAGTGGAATATCTCTCGCTCCATCGGTTCCTCTGCGTGTTCGGTGTCCCCGCAGCTGTTGACGTCGGACTGGGCTGTCCTCATCCCGCAGGAAGATCACCCAGATGGCTGTGAATGGCAGGCGGGCGTGTACCTGAGTGAGAGCCAAGTCAGTGAGATCGAAATGGAATTTCTCAAGGAGAAACTTCAGGAGCTTTATCTTCAAGCGGAAGAGCAGGAGGTGCTGCCGGAAGAGGTAAGAAATAAGAAGCGCTCTGTCCTCTTTGTGAGCAAACAGAGACGCAGGGAGAAAGAAGAGCTCGTGTTAGCACATGACCGGCCAGGTCTCTGCTTTATAAGACAAACAACGTCCAGAAATGAATACCCTTCGGGCGCAGATGAATGTTACCTTTAAACAGTCCTTTTCACTTCGCCAGCACACATTTCAGTGCCGGGTGTGTGCCACGGAGTGGAACCACACGGTGAGGCTGCCACAGAGCTCCGAACAGCGGTGCTGGAGGGTCTGTAAGGGGGGTGGGGAGTGGGGAAAAGGCTTTGCTGAGCAGGTGCTGTGGAGCTGGGACTAACAGAATCAGCTCAGAATTTGACAAACTGGCAAGAGAAGCAGGTGTTTTGGGCAGAAGGAGCAGCACCTGTGAAGGCATGAAAGCGGCTTGGGCCCGGCCGGTGTGGCTCAGTGGTTGAGTGTCGACCTGTGAACCAGGAGGTCATAGTTCAGTTGCCAGTCAGGGCATGTGCCCACGTTGTGGGCTTGATCCCCAGTAGGGGGCATGCAGGTGGCAGCCGATCCATCACTCTCTCTCATTGATGTTGATGTTCCTTCCTCCTCCCCTTCCCTTTCTTCTCCTCCTCCTCCTTCCCCTTTCTGAAATCAATATTTTTCTTTCTTTTTATTTACTTATTTTAAATATATTTTATTGATTTTTCACAGAGAGGAAGGGAAAGGGATAGAGAGTTAGAAACATCGATCAGCTGCCTCCTGCACGCCCCCCACTAGGGATGTGCCCACCACCAAGGTACATGCCCTTGACTGGAATTGAACCTGGGCCCCTTGAGTCCGCAGGCCGACGCTCTATCCACTGAGCCACACCGGTTTCGGCTGAAATCAGTATTTTTCTAAAAGAAAGGCTAGCTTGGGCCTGGGCAGCGGCAGGGTGCGCATGGGGGGAGGCGGGAGGAGGGAGGAGGAGGGAGGAGAGGGGAGGTGGTCCACGGGCTGCAGCCGTGTTTTGAAAGACTTTCCGTGCTTCACGCAGGGCTTGGACCTCATTCCAGAAAGTGGTGGGGAGCCGACAGGTTTGGTTTCATCATCACCTGGGGTACGGTTATGGATTTGAGGGGGTGAGCGGTGCCTGGCACACCACAGTCACTGTCAGTGATGAGTGAGCCGTTAAACCTCCCGTGTCTAAGTCCCCGCCTTCACCCGGCTTCACTTTAAAATGCACGCCGCCAGCCGCTGCTCTTGCGGCTGCTGCTTCCAGGAGCAGGTTGAGCGGGAGAAGGCAGCCAGGGGCGCAGGATCTCGGCCCGGCGGCAGGTGGGGTCCCCTCTTCCCTCTGAGGGAGCTGCAGTTCTTGCCTGTTTGTTTGACAAAGAGCAGAACACACCAGGAGTCTGTGAGCCGCGAGCTGCAAGGCCATCACGTGATCAGAGCCCGTGCATTCCACGTGAGGCAGCACCCCCAGGAGCCAGCAGCTCCCCCAGGAGCCGGCTCTGTGTATGGAAGGCTGCCGGCCGGGCCGTGGGTGCCTGCGCTCTGGGCTGTGCCTCTCAGGCCGCACTGCGTCTTGTGTCACCAAAGAGCTGGCGACTGGACAGGTCACACCCTCATTATCTCTTTTTCCAGGAACAAATTGGGGTTAATGGGCTTGTTCTCGGGGTCCCAAGTCTCTAGATAGAGCTGATAAGTCTCCTTCCGCATGCTTTGTTCAGCGGCCGTGGCATTTATCAGAGTGTAAATTCAGGTGGGTTGGCACGTTATCTCTAAGACGGTGAAGCTTGGCTTCCCATGATGTGTGGCACTTGACCTCATGTGCAAGTTCAGTCCCAGATACGGTTATCCACGTTCTCCAGGGTCAGTCTCCAGGGCAGGTGATGGGACAGACCACCTTTCCGTGGCCCTGAGAGGCCATCAGTTGTCAGACACAGCATTGATTCCGTCGCTTCTCAGACAGAAACGCTGCCAGTTTGTGGTGAGCCACTCGTGGTAAGATGCATTCTCGTTTGAGATGTAAAATGGGAGGAAATGCACACGGGCACCCAGGAATGGGGAAGTCTGTTCCTGTGAGTGTTTCATCAGACCTGTTTCCGGTTGAACAGTGGCGGCTGGGGTGGAAAGGCACGGTCAGGAGGAATGGCTCCTGGTCGTAGTTTCGTGGGATGGTTCCCAGAATGCCTCACGGTGCTCATGGCAGAGGGACCTTATCATGTCAATTCTTTTCTGTTCGATGATGATATACACTGAGCGGCCAGATGATGATGATCTCTGAACACACAATAACCTGGCCACTCAGAGTGTGTGTGTGTTAGTGTGTTAGAAGCCCGGTGCATAAACTCGTGCATGGGTGGGGTCCAGCCAGCCTGGCCAGGGGGAGGGGACATAGGTGGCTGGCCGACCTGCCTGCTGGTCGAACTCCTGGTGTAGGGGACCATTGGCCTATGAGCCTTTTATTCTATAGGATAGACACTGAGTGGCCAGATTACTATGCGTTCAGAGATCAGCATCACCTGGCCCTCGGTGTATAGCGTTATCAAAGGGGCTCCCCTGGAATACCCTGTGCGTGTGTAACTGTGGCCTCAGAGCTCGGCTCCCCCTTCGCACAGCCCTGCAGCCCCCCGTGCTCTGTCTGGACCTGGCAGTTTAAAAAACAGGGGAAGAGCTTGTGCGTTCTTGAAATGCGTTACTGATCTCCAAAGCCCCTGTGCGGCCCCGCTCCTTGGACCCAGCCAGCGTGTCCCAGCTCTGAGGGCGGGCCCGGGGGTGGGGGGGTGCTCCAGAGCGCCAGGCGCCGGCCGCGAGCGCTCAGTGCGGTGCCCAGGGCCGCGGCGTGCTGGGAAGCGGAACTGGGGTAATCTCCATCGCACGTGTTTATGGTTTCCAGATTGGTTCTGGAAAGCCAGGTGTCCTCCAGGAGCCGCGGGCCTGCTTCCAGCCTGCCGTAAACAGCTCCAGCTGAAGGCGTCCCCACGTGCTGCCTCACCTCCTCCCGGCCTGCCTCTCCCCGTTCATCGCAGCCGCAGCCGCAGCCGCTGCCCCTCTTCCCGGCCCTTCCGTCCCGGCAGACACCATCCCGCGCCTCTGGCTCTTTCCTCTGCTCACGTCACAGTCACCTGCGTGCTTGCTGAGTACCCCCTTCGCCCCCGACCTGCATTGGAATCAATCATGTGCACCCTAAACCTCAAGGGCCACTTTCCTTCATTAGATTTACATCTCCCTGACTGCGCTTTTAAATGAGGTGGAGTTCCCCGTTTAAAAAACGTCATCAGCCCTGGCCGGTGTGGCTCAGTGGATAGAGCGTCGGCCTGCTGACCAAAGGGTCCCAGGTTCGATTCCAGTCAGGGGCACGTACCTCGGTTGCAGGCTCCTCCCCAGCCTAGGCCCTGGTTCAGGGCACGTGCAGGAGGCAACCAATTGGTGTGTGTCTCTCACAACAATGTTTCTCTCCGTCTCTCCCTCTGTCTTCCACGCTCCCTAAAAATCATTGAAAAATATCCTCCCGTGAGGATTAACAACAACAAAACTTCATCAGACCCCAAGATAAAGCCACTCGCACCTTTGTCATAAGCACGGTGACCAGCGAGGGTGTCTGCAGTAAGCCCTTGGTCGGCTCCAGGCTGTTCTGCGCGTGCTTGGATTAGTGTAAGCGCCTGGAAGTATGTTGCTGGTGGGAGTTTAAAGTGGTACACCCTCAGTAGATGGAAGTTTGGGCACAATCTGTGAATAAGAAAACCCCATCAGAGTTAAAATCTCCTTTTACTTTAAAAACATCCCGTAATAGACTCGTCGCTTATGCAGAATGGCACAAATACACCATTATTGGTTTTAACAGAAGGTTTGAAATGTTAAAATGTGCAATTCCCAAAACTGAAATATTATTCAGCCATTGAAAAAATAGAACGAGGGCACTCCTTCCTCTGAGGTCGGAAAGATCGTGGAAGAACAGTGTCTAGTGCGCTACCATTTATATTTTTTTAAGTGTGTACAGTGTAGACATGTGCCCATTGGGGTCGCTCTGGGGAGGAGCGAGGTGACAGCACAGAGGTTTGGGAGAGGACGTGTCGCTTACCTTGTACCCTTGTGCTCATCTTTTTTTAAAATATATTTTATTGGTTTTTTACAGAGAGGGAGGGAGAAGGATAGAGAGTTAGAAACATTGATGAGAGCGAGACATCGATCAGCCGCCTCCTGCACACCCCCTACTGGGGATGCACCCGCAACCAGGATACATGCCCTTGACCGGAATCGAACCTGGGACCTTTCAGTCCACAGGCCGACGCTCTGTCCACTGAGCCACACCGGTTTCAGTCTTGTGCTCATCTTGAAGTTTGTGCCTGCACATGTATTCCTGTGAAATATACATGCACAGATTCATGAACATAGAGAGGGTGTCCCAAAAAATGTATACACGCACTGTGAATAGTTATAAAGGCAGTGCTTATTAAAACGCATTTCACTTTCAAAAGTGAGCTGTTCAGGTGTGTATACATTTTGGGGACCCATGTATGTCTTTGGATGGATGGATGTGTATGTTTAATAGTAATATATGGATAGGTATAAAATTCAAAATGCAAGGGCTTCATTTTATTTTTATAAACATGTACATCATGTCTATGTATGCATGTGTGTATGTAGAGACATCCCCAGCTTACAGTGGCTTTCCTGACACTTTTTCGTCTTACCGTGTTTCAGTAGAAGCCATACTTTGAGTTTTGACCTTTTCCTGGGCCGGGTACATGCAGTCTCAGCTCTTGGGGCACTGGTTAGCCGCAGGCGATGATCTTGCGCAGCTGCAGGCTCATGGAGGTGTTCTGAGCACATTCACGGTGGGCGAGGTAAGTTTGCCCACCCCTGGACAGGGGCTTAATTACAAGGACCAACCACAGCCCGTGATTATCGGAATTGAGAGTCTAGTCCAGTGGTCGGCACACTCATTAGTCAACAGAGCAGCAAACTGCAGCTCTCCAGCCGCATGTGGCTCTCGAGCCTAAGTTTGCTGACCACTGGGGTGGATTAAATGCATTTTGGACTGACATTTTCCATTTCCAATGGGCTCAGCAGGAGGTGACCCATGGTAAGTTGAGGATTATCTTCGTGTGTTATGTATCTGGCCCTTCATACAGATGCAAGAAGTTTATAAAAGTTTGAGGAGGCCTGGCTGGCGTGGCTCAGTGGGTGAGCGTCCACCTGTGAACCAGGAAGTCACGGTGGGATTCTTGGTCAGGGCATGGCCCCGGGTTTCGGGCTTGATCCCCAGTGTGGGGAGCGATCGATGATTCTCTCTCATCATTGATGTTTCTGTCTCTCTTTCCCTCCCTCTTCCTCTCTGAAACCAATAAAAAAAAATATATATATATATATATATATATATTTTTTTTTTTTTAAGTTTCAGGGCTGAAACTGGTTTGGCTCAGTGGATAGAGCATCAGCCTGTGGACTGAAAGGTCCCAGGTTCAATTCCGGTCAAGGGCATGTACCTTGGTAGCGGGCACATCCCCAGTAGGTGTGCAGGAGGCGGCTGATCAATGTCTCTCTCTCAGCGATGTTTCTGACTCTCTATTCCACTCCCTTCCTCTCTGTAAAAATCAATAAAATATATATATTTTTTAAAAGTTTGAGGAGGCAAGCAAACACTCCGTTGTGTGGCCCGGAACCAGCTGGCCTGAGTTTTGTTCTGTTTGCGTGGAGGTGCTTTGTTTTAAAGGTTGGCATTTGGTTTGTGGCCCGCGCCGGTAGCCACGGTTTCTGTGTCTCAGTGGACACGTGAGCAGGAGCCCGACTGGGAGCGGGGAGTTGTCCCTCGAATCTCCAGCCCATCGGACTGTGTGAGCGGACACCGCGGTTTCTTCCTCAGGTCCTAGCCCAGCTGGCGGCGCTGAGAGAGTTCCTGCGGAACCAGGAGGACCTGCGGAGCGCGCTCTCCGAGGACCTGCAGAAGCTGGACAGCCTGTGGCTCCGGCGCCTGCCACCGGCTTCAGAGGAGCCTGGGGGACGCGCAGCCGCAGCGGAGGCGTGAGGTGAGCGTGGGATCTCATGTCAGATAAGCTCAGAACAGCCCCCCCCACTTTGGTGTCGGGTCACAGTGGACACAGTCTCTCTCACCCAAGGCTTCCCTGTCCTGTTGTTCAGGTGCTGGTCTGGTCTTCTGTGCGGGACCCTTATGCCATCATCAGCGAGCATGGCAGCCCTGGGCGGTGCCCAGCTCTCGGCTGTGGCATTCCTCGAAACTCGTTCATTTCCATAAGAAAAGCTCATTAAAACAAATAACTTCCGTGTTTTAGTTTCTTCCCCCTCCAGTAAAATTAAGTGCCTTCTGTGATCTTAGGTTGCCCCGGGCCAAACCACACCTGTTCTCTGAAGTTGGCACGACTTCGCCCTCAGCGTCCTCTTCTGTGAACAGGGGAGACTTCCCGGAGCACTCTGCCCGCCCGGAGGGCGCTGTCTGTCCCGGGCTCCCCGTCTGCCTTCGGCAGCATCGCTCTGTGCTCATAAGCATGGCGCTGTGCCAGCTGTCCTGCCCGAAAGCGGGTACACACTCCTGCCGAGTCTGTCACCCAGAGCTCTCTGCCCCCTGCAGACCCTTCCTCCCCACCCCCCTTCCTGAAAGTCTCATTCATGAGGAGGCCCGAGGCGAGAGCTGGGTGTCCGAGTTGAGATGGAAATCCTTCCCTTCTGGAAGAAGGCAAGAAAAAATGTCCCGAAAGGCCGCTTTCTAGCCATTGCCAATTAGCCACGGAACTGGCAGCCTGAGGCAGTGGGACAAGAAGGTGGCTCTGAGCTGGTCAGGGCGGGACTGAGAACAGTAACTGGACTGACCAAGGTGGGGGAGTCGCAGGTCAGCATCACAAAGGAATGTTGGGGTCAAGGTCCCCAGTTGCTGGCACTTGCAAAAGTCACAGCCCTTTCTGCTCGCTTAGATCCTACCAGCCTGGCCCTCCTTCACCCAACGAAGATTCTTCAGGTTCTTCAGCTGAAGGGTCCACCAGATGGCCTAGGGTGTCCATATGTAGATGTACATGTCAGTTACACCGCCAGCTAAGCCTCGTCCCTCTTTAGGAGACTGAAGAATGAAATTTCAACCTTCTTATGGAAATTCGTTTTCTTTTCAACAGACTCACAAATTCCTACTTCCTCTATTCCTTTTACCCACGATGTCTCCCGCTTCTGACTGTGTCCTGTGTGCTTCCTGCACTGTGACACAGCTGTCCTACTCTAGCTGTGGTGCTTGGCTGGCCATGTGGCCTCTGAACCTTCAGGGAATCGCCACGGTCCCCGCTGCCCAGGTCCCAGCCGCCTGGAGGAGTGGCCCAAGTGAAGCTGAGCTCTTGCTTTCTCAGCCGCCCATCAAGGATGTGATCTGGCCCTGGCCGGTATGGCTCAGTGGATAGAGCGTCAGCCTGCAGACCAACAGGTCCTGGATTTGATTCTGGTCAAGGGCATGTGCCTTGATTGCAGGCTCCTCCCCGGCCTGGGCCCTGGTCAGAACTCTAGCAGGAGGCAACCAATCGATGTGTTTCCATTGCTCTCAGTCTTTCCCTTTCTCTTCCACTTTCCCTAAAAAAATCAATGGAAAAATAACCTTGGGTGAGGATAAACAAAACAAATTTTTTATAAAAAAGGAAAAAAATTAGCCGAGACCGGTTTGGCTCAGTGGATAGAGCGTCGGCCTGCGGACTGAAAGGTCCCAGGTTCGATTCCAGTCAAGGGCATGTACCTTGCTTGTGGGCACAACTCCAGCTGGAGGCATGCAGGAGGCAGCTGATCGATGTCTCTCATCGATGTTTCTGACTTTCCCTCTCCCTTCCTCTCTGTAAAAAATCAATAAACTATATTTTTTAAAAAAAGGAAAAAAATTAAAAATGGATGTGACCTGAAGAGAAGGGGCAAGGATAGGGGCAGGTGTTCAATGTACCCGTATTTCCCAGCGTATAAGACCACTTTTAACCCAGGAAAACCTTCTCAAATGTTGGGGGTCATCTACGCCGGGCGTCTTCTTATAGGGCGGGTATATCCCAAACTCTCTATTTTAACTGGAAAAGGTGGAGGTCATCTTATACGCCCAGTCGTCTTATATGCCAGAAAATACGGTAAATACTTTTACATTAAAAGGCACTTGATGTAATTTTATAAAACCTAGATATATACAGATGCCCCTGTAACTTTCTGCTTGAATCTTTCTTGTTACTCTTTTTTTTTTGTTTTTTATTTTTTGGTGCCGAAACCTGGGAACTAACCATGCTCTTTGGTCTTTAATCTACATTTTCTCTCTCCCTTCATTTCATAGAATTCCTTGACATGCCTTCAGTAGGAAAGAAACAAAATTTTTTATTTATCTTCCAACTCCCCCCGAACTAAGAAACCCTGCTGTGTTTTCTAGCTTCTAGGTACAAGATCCAAAAGGGCCGCAAATGAAATCTTGGTTCTCTCACCAATTTGAGGCCTCATTTCCAACTTTCGGGACTTGGGGTTGTGAACACTTCATTCTCCTGCCTCTCACATCCAGTTAGCTGTTCCTGATCTCTTCAACAAACATTTGTCAGGGTCAGCCACGTGCCAGGCATGGCCTAACTGCAGATGGGAGGCTTTTAAAGGTGCAGGCTACGGCCTCTGAGCTCCCATCTCACTGGATTCCATGCCCGCTCCGGTGAATTAAGGCACCTCAGAAAACTCCACCGGCAGCATCGATGACATTGAAGTGGAAACAAAGACGTTCTCAGAGGAGGCTTTATGCAGGGATGTGACCTGCGGGCCTCCTGCAAACCTGTGCATGTGGGAGCAGTATGCACCGAAGGGCAGTCACAGAGTTGGCGGCCAGCCATGGGGGGTGCGGTGGGGGGCGGGGGACCGGTTTACCAGCTCAGTGCCAGCACAGCACGCTGCAGAGCGTTACGCAGTTGGTAAAAAGGGGGGGTGAGCAAGCGCTGCCGTGCAGTCCTGTGGAATACTCTCAGTGTGGCATGCTCTAAAACGACTTGTGTTTTAAAACAACACGTCTGGAAGGTGTGCGTTTTTCCCAGGGTTTCTGGCTGTTGCCTCTGCGAAAGGAATTGGGGTCGAGAGGGGTGGTTCGAAGAAACGGGGCTTTTCTCCTTTGTATACTCCCCTGTGACATTTTTACAAGACACTCGTGTCCTTTGTAATTTTTTTAATTTTATATTTCAGAATAAAGAGACATGAACAATAGGAATCTAGAGTCGTGTGTCACGTTTCCTGTAATCTGTCGCAGCCTCCGCTTTTTGAAGGGGCCAGCTCCACCTCGGGGTTTCCTTAGCTGCCACGGTCAGAAGCAGCCCCGGAAGTGCTGCCTCCTCCCCTCCCCCGAGGCTTTGTTTGATCTCGCCATGCCTTTTTTTCATCCAGCAATGCATGCTCTCAGCCCCTCCCTGGGCACCATACAGGGTTCATGGTTTTGAAAGAATTAAAGGAGCCCAGCCGGTGTGGCTCAGTGGTTGAGCATCGACTTAGCAACCAGGAGGTCACAGTTTGATTCCCGGTCAGGGCACAGGCCAAGGGTGAAGGCTCCATCCCCAGTGTGGGGGGTGCAGGAGGCAGCCGATCCATGACTCTCTTATCACTGATGTTTCTCTCTCTTTCTCCCTCTCTGAAATCAATTATACACACACACACACACACACATATATATATATGTATGAATTAAAGGATAAAAATGGTTTTAGCATTATACACGTAGTGGCCAGATGATGATGATCTCTGAATGCATAACAATCTGGCCACTCACTGTCTATCCTATGTAATAAAAGGCTAATATGCAAATTGTCCCCTCGGTCAGGAGTTTGACCAGCAGGCAGGCCAGCCAACCACCCATGTCCCCTCCCCCTGGCCAGGCTGGCCGGACCCCACCCGTGCACAAATTCATGCACCAGGCCTGTAACACACACACACACACACACTCTCTCTCTCTCTCTGAGTGGCCAGATTATTATGCGTTCAGAGATCATCATCTGGCCGCTCAGTGTAGCTGGAGAGATAGGGCAGTTCTTTGGATTTTAGCCTGCGCTTTTGCCAGGAAGCTCAGAGGACCTCAGGAAGAACTCGGGACTTCTTCAACTCAGCGTAAAACACAAAATCTGGGAAATAACAAGCACGTGTCAGTAACAGAAACTTCGGGAAAAATAACTGTCAATTCGAAAGATGTTATTGGCCTCATAAAGTCCCGCTAGGCATCTGCAGACAGTGGCAGTTACATTGCAAAGGCCAGGAAGGATTATGTTTGAGGGTTTGGGGACGTGATGAGCTGATTTTACCCCAATGATTCGGAAGGCTCATTTTTATTAAAATATGAATCATTTGTATGACTTTCCGCGTGAATATCCAGGCGACAAAGGGCTAGATCTCTTAGTTGGGCGCGCATCCTACAAAATGGGTCCTGTGCGTGGAGACTGCATTGGGGAAGAGGTGTCATCTCATGGGGGTTTTTTCTAGTGGGTTTGCTGCTGGGTTAGAAATGTAGGGGGAGGAAATTCGCAGCAGGCAGTACCCCCTTTTCTCTGACCAGGTTAATGAGAAACCTACCTGCTCAGAAATGTGTTCAATAGACAGTGGCCTTTTATTGAAATGGAATACTCAACTTACAGAATGCATTCTGTAAGACAAATCTCAAAATATTAATTTCTGCTCACATCACAGCGAAGAGGAAAATCCTTCAAAGTTTTAATAAAAACCTTGATGCAAGGTGATGATTCATTTCAGAGCTGGAAGAACAGCTTTTTATGACGGCATGGGGCTTTTTATTTCAGAGCCGTGTGTGGGGGAGCCAGCTGAGGGCGGCCCCCAATGATGGCCACCTGCTGGTATTCCCACCCTTGGGTGGTCCTCTCACGGAGTGCCACGTGGCCACCAGAACCCAGGTGAGGCCACGGCACATTGATCACCTCCCAGAACCAGAGCTGCTGCTTCAGCTTCCTCTCTCTCAGAACACCTGCTGAGGGGCGGGGGGGGGGGGCACGTGGGGAGCAGCCCTGTGGTCCACCAGCAACACCACGGAACTGAAGCCTCTTGAAAATTGTGGGTTTGGAAGTGGGGTGCTCTAGCCCCAGGCAAGTCTCCAGAGACGGCAGTCCCAGTGGACAGCTAAGAGACCCTGAGCCAGTGCAGGCACCCAGCTAAGCCACTCCCATTCCTGACCCTCAGGAACGGTGAGATAATATTTAATTTTTTATTTTAAAAACATTTTTATTGATTTCAGAGAGGAAGGGAGAGGGAGAGAGAGAAACATCCATGATGGCAGAGAACCATGGATTGGCTGCCTCCTGCCCGCCTCACACCAGGGATCAAGCCCACAACCCGGGCCTGTGCCCTGACCAGAAATCGAACTGTGACCTCCTGGTTCCTAGGTCAACACTCAACTACTGAGCCAAGCCCGCTGGGCTTTTAACTTTAAATGTTCGTTTAAAGCTCAGTTTGGGGATGATTTGTTACACAGCAACAGGTAACACACTATAGTTTTCCTGAGTCTGGCCCGCCCACCATGTAGAATGGGAAACGCAGAAACTGCCTACGAAGAGGATTCTGCTTAGATGCCTCAGGAGATAAGATAGAGGAGTATCTTCCAGAGTTCCACTAATGTGCCTGTCTCGGCCCAAACCTGACAATTTCAGAAACTTAAAGACAGGTTTTTTTAATAGATTTGTATTCATTGATCTTAGAGACATCAACTTGTTCCACTTATTTATGCATTCATTGGTTGATTCTTTTATAAAATGAGTAGCAAAAACATATTCCCAGGAGAGCTTTAAGAAAGTAAAAGCAGCAATGAGTTAACCCTGGCTGGTGTTGCTCAGCGGATAGAGCCACGGCCTGTGGCCTGAAGGGTTTAATTCCCAGTCAGGGCACAGGCCTGGGTTTGGGGCTTCATCCCCAGTGTGGGATGTGCAGGAGGCAGCTAATCCGAGTCTCATCGATATCCATGTCTCTCATCATTGAAATCAATAAAAAAATTTTTAAAAAGAAGGAGTTAGATAACACAATTTGAAATGCCTTTCAGTCTTCCCCAAACAAAACTAACCCTCGAGTTGCAGGTCCCACGCAAGCAACTAATCTACCCCTCACCTTCTACCAAACACTTTATGTCCCGAGCAAGAAAGAGGCGACACTCGGTGTCAGTCCCGTGCTACTTTTTATTAACCAAACTGCAGGTGCCAATGAGATCTGCACAGCTTTTTAGAGTCAAAACCGAGCTCCCCCTTCATCTCGAGGAAGAATAATAGTTCAGCGCTGCAACGATTCGACCAGTCTCATTCCGGGGCCTGCAGGTGGGGGCTGGCGGCCACCTAGTCGAAGCTGACATAAATGCAGCACTCGTGGTTGGCGGGGATGGCGGTGCGGATGCTGGTGCGGATGCTGGCGCGGGTGCCGGTGCCGGTGCTGGTGTCGGTGTCGGTGTCAGCAGCCGGCTTAACACCGCCGCCTCCATAGCGGTGGATGAGCAGGCGGCTGCCCTGCACGCTCTGCGCCATCACGTTGGTGCCATGACACGCCATGAGCAGCCGGTTGCGGGGCTGCACGCGGTGGGCGAAGCGCATGAAGGCCATGGAGTATAGGATGAGCGCCGTGGTCATGCGGCCGCTGATGATCTCTGGAGACGCCTTCATGTCCCGAAAGGCGGCCAGCGGCAGGCCCCAGTTGGCCAGGGGCCCCCAAAAGTGGGTGCTGGTCACATAATCGCGGAACTCCTTGGTCTTCACGTAGTCCAACGCCTTCCGCCACAGCGCCACCATAGCCGCCATCGCCGCGGGGGTCACCGAGCACTTAGACCGCCAAGAGACATCCGGCCAGCTCACAATGACGTGGCCATGGAGACCGCTGCCACGGCCTCGCGCCTCGGCCAGGCTGCCGTAAAGTGCAACACACAGCACGTGTGGGCACCTTTGGGGCGGGATCAGGGCCTCGGTTTCGCGTCCAGTGACTGCCGTAAAGCGAGGCGGACAGCATGTGCCGCTGTTATGTGTACGCCTTTACGGGCGGGATCGTGGCCTCGCTTTCGCGCTTTCAGCAACTGCGGTAGAGCCACGGCCTCGCACCTTGGCCAGGCTGCCGTAAAGTGCAACACACAGCACGTGTGGGCGCCTTTGGGGCGGGATCATAGCCTTGCTTTCCCGCCTCCAGCGACTGCCGTAAAGCAGGGCAGACAGCACGTGCCGCTGTACAGGCGTTAGTGCCGGGCAGGAGCGCAGCTTCGCACTTGTGCCGTAATGCGGCTGCCGTAAAGCACGTCGGGCAGCACGTGCTGCTGCTTTTGTGCCGGTGGGAACCGTCTGTGGTTGCATGTTGGTGTGTGCCCCTCTAGCAAAGGTGACACCAGAGCCCCATCGCTGGCACCCACCGTGCCATGGCCGCCTTAAAACTCTCAAGCCTCCACTCAGCCCCGGGAAGGTGACCGTTTGGCTGCCTGTGTCTCCTCAGCTGTACAGACGGAAACGTGGCTTGTTCAGTTTGGGGACAGCATGGATGGAAGCTGATAGAAAATTCTTCACCCAGGTAAACACTGCACTCCTTCCACAACTTGCCGGAGTGTTACTTGCAGACACAGTTACAGGTCACCCCGAAATATTCCAGATCTGGCCCCTAACAAGGACATTCTCCTAACTTAATCCCATCAGGTACTTAACATTTAGTATAGTACTTTCCCTACTGTGCAGTGCACAGAACTTTCAGTTTTGTGGCTGTGTTCAAATTTTATTTATTTTTAATGTTTTTATTGATTTCAGAGAGGAAAAGAGGGGGAGAGAGAATCATGGGTGGGCTGTCTCCTGTACGCTTCCCATTGGGGATGGAGCCCCCAACCAGGCATATGCCCTTTAGAATCAAACCGTGTCAATCTAGATTCACATTTAGTTATTAGATTAACCTCCTTAATCTAGAATAGTTCGACAGTGTTCTTTGTCTTTAGTAACATTGGCATTTTGTTGATTTGAGAGAGAGAGAGAAGCATCAGTTTGTTGTTCCACTCATTTATGTATTCCCTAGAGGCCCGGTGCACAAAATTCGTGCACGTGGGGTGTGTCCCTCAGCCCAGCTGCACCCTCTCCAATCTTGGAGGAGCTGCTGCCCCAATGGGTCCTGACAGGAGCGGAACTGCAGTGGGATGGTGCAGCAGTTGAGTGGCGGTGCCAGGCCAAGGTGGGTGCAAGCAGGGGCCTGATTGCCCCGCCAATCACCCCACAGATAGCAATAAGCGGCGACAGTGGGGGTCGGGGCCACCGCCTGGCTCCCAGGCACTGAGGAAGCTGGGTAGGGGCCCCAGCCCCAACTGATCACCCCACGGACAGTGAACCCCAATGGATTGCTCCATAGGCGGGATGGTGGAGCAGTTTAGGGGGCACTGCCAGACCACGGTGGGGTACCAGTTGGGGCTGCAGTGCTGGAGGCATGAGCTGAGACCCTGTCCCTGCAGGCCACCCCAAGGGACCCCACCCGTGCACCAGGCCTCTAGTAATAAATAAAATTAACAAAAGTAATTTGTGGGGAGATACTTTGAGACTCTGTAAATGCTCATTTCCTCATCTAATACTTAACCTTCTACATTTAGCATCCACTCATGATTCTTGCCTGTACCTTGTCTTAATCTAATGATAACAATTTATTTACTTGATTTTTCCTCTATTAATATTTTTTCATCCTCACCCGAGGATATATTTTTATTGGTTTTTAGAATGGAAGGGAGGGAGGGAGAAGAGAGAAAACTTGATGTGAGAGACAGACTGGCTGCTTCCTGCATGAGCCTTGACAGGGTCCAGGGATCAAGTGTAATTCAGGTCCGTGCCCTTGACTGGGAATGGAACCCTCAATCCTTCCGTGTCCGGGCTGACACTCTCACCACGGAGAAACAGCAGCCAGGGCATTATTTTTTCATTTATTTTTCAATTATGTTACATTCAATATTATTTTATATTAATTTCAGGTATACAGCATAATAGCCAGACAATCACATACTTTACAAAGTGTTCCCTCCAATATTTCAGTAACCCCCTGGCAGTGTACGTAGTTATTACAATATTATTGTCCATATTCCCTAGCCAACATTTTACTTTTTAAATTATTTTCTGTCTTGTGGTGTGAAAGTCAGACATGTATTTTATTAAAGTTGCCCTGATATGCTGGCCAACATTTACAAAGCATCAGACATCCTGAATTACAGCTGTGAAGACTGAACATTTAGGATTTAGGTATTTTATGAATTTTTTTTGCCACATCCTATGCTGATTTCCTTGGAATATTTGCTCTTAAATTCTACCAAAGGGAATAAATAGCATAGTGTCTCAAGAGAAGCTGGATGAATAAAACAATAGGCGGATATATTGATTCTGCTATTTTCAGTTACTGCTGAAAGTAATTTTAGAGCCATCTGTGGCTCTGATTCTAATCTTCTGCCTTCTCACACTTTTCTCCCCTCATGTGACTAGAATGGCCGAAGACTGGATAGTTATCCGGTTTCTTCCAGGGGCTACCAGAATGTCAGTGAAATGTGCGGTACCTCATTTTCTCTAGCAATCAGGTGGCGGGAAGGGATCGGTGGGGTCCATTCCCCAGTGACCTGTTGCTCCCTTCCAATCTTCTGTTTCTGACTCGCTTTATTGCAATACTTATTTTATTGCAGAGCTCTGGAACTGACTCACAATATGTCCAAGGTATATACGCACACAGGTACCCATTACTATTTAATTTTTAAAAAGATTCTATTGATTTCAGAGAGAGGAAGGGAGAAAGAGATAGAAACAGCAATTGGCTGCATCCTACATGCCCCACACTGGGGATTGAGTCCACACTCCGGGCACGTGCCCTGACCGGGAATTGAACCGTGACCTCCTGGTGTGTGGGATGGCACTCAACCACTGAGCCACACTGGCCAGGGCACATTACTATTTATTTATTTTTTTTAAAATATATTTTATTGATTTTTCACAGAGAGGAAGGAAGAGGAATAGAGAATTAGAAACATCGATGAGAGAGAGACATCGACCAGCCGCCTCCTGCACGTCCCTCACTAGGGATGTGCCCTCAACCAATGTACATGCCCTTGATCAGAATCGAACTTGGGACCTTTCAGTCTGCAGGCCGACGCTCTAGCCACTGAGCCAAACCGGTCTTGGCGACCTACACTCTTGAGTCCAATAATTACAGGCTATTGTTGTTCCTTGCGATTAAGCCCCTGTCCCAGTGGTTGGCAAAGTGGTTGGTCAGCAGTGGCAAACCGTGGGCGGCTCACAGCCACAGTTTGCTGACCACTGGGTTAGAGCATCCTCCCAATACACCAAGGTTGTCCCTAGTCAGGGCACATATAAGCAGCAACCAAAGAATACATAAATAAATGGAACAACAAATCAATGTCTCTCTCTCTCTCTACTTCCCTCTTTCTGTCTGTCTCTCAAGTCAATAAATAAAAAGTGTAAAAATTTACATCTCTCATCCGTTAACATAAACTCTTATGTGTGCTGGAAGATGTGGATCTAGTTTTATCTTTTCCAAAACGGGTGTCCTGTTGCCCCCCGTTATATCTCTGGACTCTCTATTCCATTGGCATGTGCGCCTTTTAATCTCCCAGATCACACTGTCTGATGTCAGAGAGGCTTTTAGTATCTGGCAGGGCTAGTTCGCCTCTGTAACCTCCCTTTTTCAGCGTTTTCTTAGTTTTCAGTTTGCACACAGAAACTTTAGGATCAACTTGTCTAGCTCCATAAACACATTTTTGTCTTCACTGGGATCACATCAGATTTGTTATTAACCTGGGGAGAACTGACATTCTCAGGATGCGGGTTGAATTTTGCCCACCGAAAAGCTATGTTGAAGCTCTAACCCCTGGTACCACAGATGTGAGCTTACTGGGAATAGGGCTGTTGTAGATGTAAGGATGTCGTTAGGATGAGGTCATGCTGGCATAGGGTGGGCCCTTAATCCAATATGACTGTTCTTAGAAGAAGGAATTCTTCCTCAAGACTGTACCAGAAATACTGCCCGAGTTCCAGCTGCTGGCCTCCCCCCACAGCCCCATGAACCAGTTCCTTAAAATAAGTGTGTGTGTGTATACATATGTATATTTCATGTATTCTCTGGAACACGTTGACTGATATACTGCTCTTTCCTATTCAAAAAGCTGTCTTTTCATTTGTCAAGCCTATTTTTGTGTGTTTTAAGAGTTTCAAAGTTGCCAAAACTGGTTTGGCTCAATGGATAGAGCATCAGCCTGTGGACTGAAAGGTCCCAGGTTCGATTTCAGTCAAGGGCACATACCTTTGTTATGGGAACATCCCCAGTAGGGGGAAGGCAAGAGGCGGCTGATCAATGTCTCTCTCTCATGGATGTTTCTTACTCTCTATCCCTCTCCTTCCTCTCTGTAAAAAATCAATAAAATATATATTTTTAAAAAACTTAAAAAAAGTTTCAAAGTTGAAATGTGTTTTCTATAGACATTTCTTAAATGACAGCCAGACTAGATATAAAATTCTTGGCTTGCATTTTCTTTTCTTGAAAATGCTGTTTCAGTCTTGCAATACTTTGTGTATTATTCTTGAGGTCTGATTCCAGGTAAATTTCTTCTTATATCAGTAACTAGAGGCCTGGTGTATGAATTTGTACATGGGTGGGGTCCCTCGGCCTAGCCGGCGATTGGGGCTGTCTCGCCCAGTACCAGCCAGGGCCGATGGGGCCAGCCAGCCAGGGAGGGGTCGGGGGGGGGGGGTGGTTCCAGGGTGTGTCCAGCTCATCTCACCCAGTCCTAATTGGCCAGACCCCAGCAGCAAGCTAACCTACTGGTCGGAGTGTCTGCCCTCTGGTGGTCAGTGCATGTCATAGTGACCGATCATCGGTCAGACACTTAGCATATTAGGCGTTTATATATAGAGATTTCACTCTTTGCCTGGAAGCCCTTAAAATCTTTCTTTTGTCTCTAAAGTATAAAATTGTATTAAGATACATCTCAGAGTTGATAGACTTAGGTCAATTTTCCCAGGTATGTATGTACATTTTTCTTATTTATGGAGCTTTCTTAGATTAGAGTTTTGAAAAATTAGCTCTCTTCCATTGTTGTTTTTCTTGTATATTTTCCATTTCAACTAGTTTTTTTCTGATCCTTTTTTCTTATTTACCTGGTTTTCCATCTGTATGCTGTATCCTTTATTAGATTTTCATTTGAATCTATTTTCCTTTGGGTTCCTTGTAATTTATTCATTTGAGATGGTTGTCTTTTACTTTGACTTCAATTTCTTTCCCCAGTTCAATCAACTCTCTTGCATTTATTTCTGTCTGTCCTTTTCTATTCTTAGTTTTTACATCTCTGATGTTAGGATTTTTTATATTGAAAAACATGTGTTTACGTGTATTTAATTTAGTTTGCATTTTTCCTGGTTGGCTTTTATGGGGAGAATTGTTGTGAGCTGATTTATTTTTTCTGTTTTTGTCTTCAAGTAGTTTTGTGTTGAAGTAATTACTTTGTTCCATTCCCGGGCATGTTGTGGACAGAGTTCCTAGCTGGACAGTACCTCTTCTTCCTCTCAAAGAAGAAACGGGGTTCTGCCACACAAGGTGGGAGCGGGGTGAAGACAGGCAGGGGTTCCCCTGGGGCACCCCGCCTGTGCCATGGGAAAGGACCAGCTTTAAATTTTTAATTTCAAATCCATTGCAGACCAGTACTCTTGTAAAATATAATGAAAATGACATTTATAATGATAAAAAATACGAGCCTAATAGTTTTATGGTTAACCAACAAAATTGCATTTTTAAAATGATTTTTTATTATCCTAGCTGTTTGGCTCAGTAAGTAGAGCGTCAGCCTGCAGACTGAAAGGTCCTGGGTTTGATTCTGGTCAAGGGCACATGCCCAGATTGCAGGCTTGATCCCCAGTAGGGGGTGTGCAGGAGGCAGCCGATCCATGATTCTCTCTCATCATGGATATTTCTCTCTCTCTCTCCCTCTCCCTTACTCTCTGAAATCAATAAAAATATATTTTAAAAAATAAATAAAAGGATTTTTTATTGATTTGTTTAGAGAGAGGAAGGGAGAGAGAACATCAATGTGGAGCAAAACATTTATCAGCTGCCTCCTGTACACTGCCTGCCCAGGATCAAGCCTGAAACCTGGGCATGTGCCCTGACTGGGAATCAAACCAGCAACCTTTCCATTCATGGGACAATGCCCAACCAACTGAGCCACACGGCCAGGGCAAAATTGCATTTTAAATCAATATAATCAGAAAAAAAAGAAAAATTTATAAAAACGATGCATTCATTGAAAATGCATATTTATAGGCAATTAATCACTAATTTATAACTTTATCATTACACAATTGTAACTAAATAAGAAGTTATAAGTCAAAGCACTTTTCCCACATTAACTACCTATATGCACACTTTGAACTAAACCATGAATATTAATATTTTAAAGTTTTATTTTTTTTAATATTTTTTATTGATTCAGAGAGGAAGGGAGAGGGAGAAAAACATCCATGATGAGAGAGAATCATGGGTCGACTGCTTCCATGCCCCACACTGGAGATTGAGCCTGCAACCCAGGCCTGTGCCTGGACTAGGAATCGAACCCGTGACCTCTGGTTCATAGGTCAATGGTCAACCACTGGGTCACGCTGGCCAGGCAATATTTAAAAAATTTAAATGTGACAAATAAGCTTGGTGGCTTGTTAGCCTATCTAAACTAATTGAGGTTGGATTGTTGACAGTGCTTGTGCAGGGATGATATATAGCTGAACTGTTTCTTTCTTTGGTCTTAACATTTATAGTAGAGAAACTGGTCTCACAGAGCTGTTGACAGGAAAGAAAGAAGATATTTTAAAGTAATTCAGAAAGTTCAGGATATTCATTTTTAATTCTCATCCAAAATAAAAGCAAGTGATGATTTATTCCCAAAATGTCTTCAAATCTTCATCCAGCTCTAACAATTTATGATGTAAAAGTTAAATATACATTCTGAATGTGATATACTTGTGGGTAACAGTTGGCAAACTAACCTTAGACCAGCTTCCATTACAGCATGGTTTGTGGTACATGACTAGGACAGCCTGCTCTGTGACTCACCATAAAGCTTTCCAGTATCCAAACTGGTCTGCGCCTCGTTCACTGAGATGAGTCTGTGGATCATGTGTTTGGATATGATCACGTCAAATCGCTATAAAAATTTCTCAACACTTACCACATCGCAAACTGCTAACAGCCCAGACCTGCACCAGTCTATGGCTTCCTAGCCCACTGGAAGTTACCAGAGACTCCTTGGATCTTCCAGGGTAGCCGAACGTAGAGGGAATATTGCTGGAGGAGATAAAACATCTCCCCCAAACCACCCAAGACCTTGTTATCTTTTAAGGTGGCAAGAACATCTACCCTGACTCCTTCCTCATTCTCTCATGTGTTAAGCTTACATGTTTGAAATGATACCACTTTATCTTTCCTTCCTTGTCCCACCCATCTTTCTCTCCACCACATAAAGGTATCACATAGAGGAGGTTTGCTTGATATTAGTCCCTAAACATCAAGTGGGGCCAGAAGGCAAACAAGTGCTCCGAAAAAAAATGAGGATGTGTCAAAAGGACATAAGAGCCAAAGAAAGGCGCTCCCATTGGCCAAATCTGGGACAACGGAGTGACAAAATAAATGATTATAATCCAGTAATGGATTATAACACAGAGACTAAAGCAAATATCCAGGAGTTCAGGAAATCTATATATATAAAAGGCTAATATGCAAAGTGTCCCCTAGGGGGTTCGAACGGGAGACTGGGAGTTCGATCGCTTGCTATGACGTGTGCTGACTACCAGGGGTGACACGTAACAAAGGGGAAGGAAGGCCCCAATTGGCCCTGATTATCGGCCAGGCCTAGGAACACTACCCATGCACAAATTTCGTGCACCGGGCCTCTGGTAAATAGAATTGATAAATTAGTGGGAGAGAATGGAAAGCTCTTTACAGAATTCCCATTAGGAAGTATACTAGGAATAATGGATTGAGAAAATCATTATTTGGCAAATCCACAGTAATAATGATTTCAGGCAAGAATCAATGGGTGCTAAAATGAATGGGTAAAAGTGGGATGAAAATGGGATATAAACATAGTCTTAAACTGTCTAAGTATAGCCCAGACAGTGTAGCTCGGTGGTTGAGCATCAACTTATGAAGCAGGAGGACACGGTTTGATTCCTGGTTGGGCCTGGATTGCAGGCTCAATCCCCAGTATGGGGTGTGCAGGAGGCACCTGATCAAAGGTTCTCTCTCATTGATGTTTCTTTCTCCCTCTCTCTTCCTCTCTGAAATCAATAAAAAATATATATATTTTAAAAGACATAGCAAAAGAAAAATTGATTCAATATTATTCCTAATAGAATTAGGCTATAAGCAGTATCTACCACATGTAAAATCTTAAATTTATAAACCCAGAATATTCTACCAATAAGATATGAAGTGATTGGGTTTTTCTCTCAGTGGCAGTGGATAGTCAGCCATGAGTCAGCCATGAGGTTTTCCTGCTTTTCACACCGTGATTTATGTTCCTGAACAAATGAGACTTAATTTAAGAGCAAATCATCAGCAACAGGTATAATAATCTTGGCAGAACATTTATTTTAATTAATTGCTTTCTGTCTAACACAGATAGAAGGGTGCTGATGCCATTTACCCTATAAGGATTAGTGCTGTCATGTAATTAATTTTTTTTCTTCCCCTAGAACTTAAAAGTCATCAGTTTTAAATCACAAAGGCATTGGTTTACTTCATTGTTAATCATAACAATCTAACTTTTATACACTGTTTATAGAAGAAACTTGTGGAAGAAAAATGAATTTTAATCACTGCAGCATTACAGATGTCCTGCTTCCCAAACATAGGCCCTTAGGGTCCCATGAGGGTCAGTATTTGGGGCTAGGCATCTGAACAACCCTCACCCCATAAACTTGGCAGTGGGTAGTGGTGGAGAATACTTGAGTGATTTTAGAACAGTGTAGTTTTTCTTCCCTGTGGAGTTGACTATCAATTTCATTATTATTTACTAGTGGCCTGGTGCACGAAATTCATGCACATTAAAAGGGGATTAATTAGAGGAAATATTTTAATATTGCTATATGCCCTTTATAATAGAAGTGTCAGAGATTAAAGAAAATTAGTAAAATGTATATGAAACTCCTCCTCCTGTCAGAGTCTGGGGCATGCTGTGGGACCCAGAGTCAAGTCCCTGCCCATCCATGATGCCTCAAAATCGCATGAGACCCAGACCCAGCCAGCCCCACCCCCATTGGGTGAGATCCAGACCCAGCGAGTCCCACCCTTGTCAATCTCTGCCAGCCCGGGGGGGCACAGCCTCAGGTCCCTGCTGATTGCTTATTAAGGCTTGTTATGGGAATTCAGCTTTCACTGTAGGTACAGCCATCTTGTGTTATAGAAACTCCACCTCCGCTGTGGGCGCCGCCATCTTTGTGATGGTGTGATGGTCAATTTGAGTATTTCCTCTTTATTAGATAGGGTAGCTTAATGGAAGGCAAAAAGAAAAATATTTCCTTCCCACAATGGATGCTTAACACTGCAGCTGTCAAAGGTATCTTGCAGTAAGTGGTAGAAAGACAACCAAATAGACTTCGTTTTCTCAAATCTGCCACCCCTCAATGTTACTTGGAAATGATTTGATGATCTTTCCAAAGAGGCAGCAATAGCTGATACTAAACCCACGTAGGTTCCCCAGGTGCAAGGCAGTGTAATTATCATACTAAAATAATTTAGCTACATCATCGTGAAATTTTAAATTCTATCTAAGTCATTTAAGAACATTATAACCTTTAAACCTCTGCTTTGGATAGTCCTTCATATTCTAACCAATTAGTTGCTTACTCGTCTTTGAAAATGCTATACTATAGGGAAATTTAAGCCTTTCCTTCCTAAAGTCTAGTGTGAATTGAGCATGTATTCTGTATAAATGCAATAACAGGAGTAGTGATAAAAAGTGTTCACCTTCTATTTGGACAGACATTGGTCCACTTGTCAAGAGGAGTGAGAATAAACAAATGTTAAAAAGAAGCATGAAACTGTAACAAAATGGCCAATTCCGATGAAATAAAATCCTGTTTAGTTAGGGTTTTACAATATAAAATAGATTTAGTATTGAAATGACACAGATTTGGAATCATTAACTTTATTTGTCACTCTTCACAGACATTGGTCCACTTCCACACTAAAGTATAGGAACATCTACACTTAGTCTTTGATAACGACATTGTACCACAAACCATAGTAAGTTACTGAAACATTTTTATAGCCATGACCCTAGACAGCCCCCAAATATTTGTCCTATCTGTATAATTATGAGGCTTTATAACTCCACAAAGCTATTTCTTCTTAATTTAATATTTTTAATATCCACACTAGACCATCGGATCACCAAACTTTCAAGAGGTTGAAAAACAGATACAGTTTCAAATCTAAGTGACTGTATACACACATGCATAGTTTAGAGCTGCTCTAAAGTTAAAAATCTCTTGTTTCAGAGACATTTACATCAAATTAAGACATTTATAATAGCTCACAGTACATAACAACCTAAATACCATTTTCTCCTATCCTGTAAGGAAGTTAAGCATTCATAATCTAACAAATTCAGTGCATCTTGTCAACATAAATAACACAAGCTATTCTAAATGTTTTACATTTATTTCAGTGCATTATTTTCAAATACTAAATGGAATGAAATTATAATTACTGGTTATATCATAATTGAGCATATTACGGAATCTGTTACACAAACAATTCACATCAATACTATAATTCATTCTAAAACAACTTCACAGGCACACACAACTAGAGAACGAAATTTGCTTTAAAAAAAACATTAAAGTATACTGTCTACGTGACACTAAGAGATTTACTTTCACAAAACGGCCAATTTCCAAACCCCTTTTCTAAGGTTGACTTCAGGAAAGTTCAATCCATTCGAATCTTCTGGTTTGTCATCCTATAAATGATGCTATCATAGCCAGGATCCATGTTCCAAATATTGTAAGAGGTGATAATCACAGCCAAGGCCAAGCCGATCATTATCCAAAGTACCATGTTGAAAATCACTGAATACTCAAAATTATACTTATAAGCAAGATTATAGGGACTTGATGGGTTCTTCTACAATGAAGAAAGAAAATCAAGAGGGAAGAATTTTAAGAGAGGAAATTACCCAAATGCAGCAGCTCTGATTCATCTCTCTAACAAGCAGTTACTCCTAAGTGGCGAAAGAGCTTCTTCGAGGAGGGACCAAGGAGGGAGCTTTCAAGGAGAGGATCACACACTCTGCTGATTAAGAGTGACCGGGTTCAACTGCCATGGGTGACTTAAGATTTAGTGGGTCTTAAAGTCAACGCCACAGTTTTAAAGCAGGATCGAGAAACGTGCTTACCTCTTGTTTTGCCTCAAGGATAGTCCTCGTCTTCCTCACAAGGGATGTGTCGAACGATCTGACGGTCACCAGCTCTACCACTGCATTCCCGCCATAGAGACCATACATGTCATCTGCAAACTGAGGAGGTAGTGACATTCCATCAATCTTAACTGCATGTTTATTTAAGTTGTAAGGCTTCTATGCACCTATAAGAACAACAAGTCTTAAATGTGTTAAAACACACGTGCAAATGTGCCAGACCACTTTAAGGGCCTGGATTTTTGGCATGTAAGTTAGGAGAAGAGAAGTAGGGAAGGGAAATGAAAGAATCTTCCTAAATGGTCTCTGGCTAATCACAAACATCTACAAAGATTTCACTGTGAAACCTCATTAAGAGAGTTACAGGCGAGTAACTTCAAGAGCGAGAGAAATGAGCATTTATTACCTCTCTCCTAAGTGTCTGCTCCTGGCTTGCTGCTCCCCTTTAATTATTTCAGAGTGTTTAAAGGGGACAGAGTCTCAGCTGGGGAAGATGCAAAGTTCTGGTAATGGATGGCAGTGGTGGTTGCACGGCAATTTGAATGTACTTAATGTGACAGAACTCCATGCTTAAAAATGATCGAAGTGGTAAGTCTGAGGTTACGTATATTTTAGCACGATGAGAAGAAAAAGGTATTGGGCTGGAGTTATCCATCATCTCCTCCACTGCCTCTGCCAGCATTCCAGACGCCCCAGTGTACATATACATCTCTGCTGTATTCTATCCTTGGCCACTAAAATCAGAAGTTCTCCACAAAGCATAAGAATTCAAGCAACATGAAGTATTTCACTAAGCAGTCTCTTCCACGAAGAGGCTAAAAGTGAGATGGTCACGCTGTAACCTCTCATACCCCACTGATAATGTACCTTTTGTAGAGCATCCACAAGGATCTTAGAAGCATCTCTGAATTGTTCCGAATCTTCTCCGTAATGTTTCCCAATTTCATCCAAACCTGCCAGCTCCAGTGAATATAAATCAGGAGAATGGTCCTTGGCGAGATGCTTATGCCGAGACAACTGAGCACAAACAAACAAAAGGGAGTGGATGAAGTCATGTCAAACGCGGCCAATTAAAGTTTTATGCCCAACTAAACTAGCCCGAACAGAACCAGCCCATGCGCCACAATATACAAATGGTCTAAAATGGCGGCAAGTGGAGCTGGTGTAAATGGGAGTTTCCAATAAATCCAACATAAAGCTCATTTTTAAGAGCAGTTCCAGGACTACATGAATATTTAATAAAAGCTCTTTTTAAATTTTATTTTAAAAACTTCAGGCATGGAGGAACAGATGGCTGGACCAGTCTGATCCCAGAACATGAGCCATCCATGCTCAGAGCAGCCGCTTCCCACACGCCCTCCTGGCCCCCCGGCGGCCCGCGGACTGGGCTCCCCGCTCCCGGAACCAGCCCTGCTGAAGAAGTTGGGGCAACGACCTCAGTAGACAGCAAACAGGTATGTTTTTCTGTTTCACTCACAGGAACATTTTTGTGGGGGAAAAAAATTCACCAAAAATACCCTTTAGGCAGATTTATTCCCTTCCTGACTTGGTGGACAGCTTTGTTAGTCCAAGCTGTTATTTCTATTTTAAGTGCAGGGATTTAAGTCTTAATGTCTCCCAAGAAATCAATAGCCAAGTCAGGGCTGCAGCGAGGGTGGCCCACTCAAGTCCTAGATTCTTGGAGGATACACTTACTACCTCCTAAGAGTAGAAATCCAAGATACTTTAACATGAGATGCGTTCAGCATTCCCACCACCACCACCAATTCCTCAACTTGCATGGCATCATAAATCCAGGGCCCACTGGATCAAACACTTCTATTGGTGTCATTAGCATGCAGAGATGCTCTACAAGTGTTTTTGGCACCAAAATACACGGAGCTGAAAAATCAGAGCAGCCTACTCACCAAACTTGAAATATCATGTAGAACTTGCAGTTCAGACAGAAAGAGCAGATCGACCTGCAGAGCCGAAAGAAACGCGCAGCGCCTTAAATATGCATCGCAGACCCGAGCTTGCCATTTACCAAGTGAGGCGCAGGGTCCTGCAACTGCTGAGCACATGAGCGAGCTTACGCGTCAGCCGTCCTCCATTGGTGGGTTCGTTTCAATGGGAAATACTTGTAAGACTCATTTCCCACCAGCGACCACCACTCAGTAGCTGTGTCTCTATTTTTTTTAAATGTTTTTATTGAATTTTTAGAGAGAGAGGGAGCGGGGTAAGGGGTGGAGGAAGGGAGGGAGAGAGAAACAGACAGACAGACATCGATCGATTGCCTCTTGCACACCCCCTGCTAGGGAATCAAACCCACAGCTTCGGCATGTGTTCTGACTGGGAATGGAACAGGTGACCTGTTGGTACGGAGTGATACTTAACCAACTGAGCCATCCCAGCCAGGGCTCAATAAAGCGTCTAAACTCCACAGTTTCTCCTCAGGGTGTCAGAATGTTCTGGCACGCTGCAGCGAGGTCCGGCCAGTGGCCCAGTCTGCTCACACGCCTTGAGCATGTTCTCCATTGGAGAAGAAAGGACGGGGTCCTGGTCAGCCACGGGAGGGGGGGTGCCAGAACGGTGGTGTGCCATGAGGTTAAGAGGGTGCATGAGCAGGTGGTGACATGGACAGACGCGAGTCCTCAGTAAGGGTGCCTCCCTCCACTTCACTGTCAAGAATAAACCGGAGCCCTAGCCAGTGTGGCGAGGTGGACAGCATGTCAGCCTGAGGACTGAAGGGTCCCGAGTTCTATTCCGGTCAAGGCTCAATCCCTGGCCCCAGGTGGGGCATGTCCAGGAGGCAACCAATCGATGCATCTCTCTCACATTGCTGTTTCTCTGTCTCTCCCCCTCCCTTCCACTCTATAAAATTCACTAGAAAAATATCCTCAGGTGAGGATTAGCAAAAAAAAAAAATGAAAGAAGAATGAACTAGGAAAATGAGGGAGCACATAAGAGTGGCCCAGCTCCATCAGCCGCCAAGTAAACCCCGTGATTTCGGGTTTGTCCAGATTCACTGGTGACAACCCTCTCACGAGAATGTAATACTGCTCACTCCTACAGTTCAACTCTCCACAGGAGGTGACTCGTGCAGTCCACGAGAAAAACCACACAAGAGGAAAGAAGAATCTACTCCAGCCATAAATCTGCAAAAGTCAGCAGCATAAGAATGGGAAAGCAGCCCTAGCCGGCTTAACTCAGTGGACACAGCATCAGCCTGCGGACTAAACGGTCCTGGGTTCGATTCCAGCCAAGGGCACATGCCTGGGTTGCGGGCTCAATTCCCCAATGGGGGCCGTGCAGGAGGCAGCCAATCCATGATTTTCATCATTGATTTTTCTATCTCTCCTCCCTTCCTCTCTGAAACCAATAAATATTAAAAAAAAAAAAAAAAGAAAGAAATGAGGAAGCAGCAATGAGATGAACTTGTGCATCGGTAACCATACTGACCTCATTGTTCCTGCTCAGAGAATTGAGGGGAAGCGAGTTGAGGACGGAGTTTTCTTGAAACAGGCGACTGCGGAGCTGTCGTAACGTTACTGAGAGGTCTTCAAAAGCCGAGTTTGCCTTCCCCACCATGTACACTCTCTGCAGGAAGAAGCCACACGTTTCAGCTGTGCCCTACAGACTAAGTCCAACATACAGAGGTCTGACGGCTGTTCATAAAACTGTTGTAAGTTTTTATTCACTAACGGAAGCTCATTTCTTCAGGCATCTTAAATAAAGAGAGTATCACTTACTTCCTCGCTGGGAGCCAGCTGCAAAACTACTGGAGTTTCTTCAGAAAATAAGGAGTGAATGGAATTTGCAACACTGTCAAGGTTAAAAGGAACCGCCTGAAATTTAAGAGGAAGACCTTAATTATTATCTCAACCAAAGGGGGAAGAAAAATCACTCAGATGGAATTAAAAATGGAGCCTCAAAATAAATAAATAAATAAATAAATAAATAAATAAAGCATCAGCATTTTCCAGGGCAATTCAGAAGACCAAATCACATCCAAACAGTCCTTTTGAGGGCACAGAAGTCAGCCAGCCTCCTAGTGGGCCCAGGAGCCTGCCCCCCAATGTGCCAAACAGGAAATAACCTGCAAACACCACGGACGCAACGCTGTCTGCATAAACCATCATTTCCTGGTGCTCGTGTGTGTATTTTAAACGGCAATATATTTGGTCTCTCTCTCTCTTTTTTTTTTTTTTGGTATGTTTTTATTGATTTCAGAGAGAAAAGGAGAGGGAAAGAGAGAGAGAGAGCATAGATCGGCTGCCACATGCACACTCCATACTGGGGATCAAGCCTGCAACCCAGACATGTGCCCTGCACCCTTCAGTCCGAAGGCCAACGCCCTATCCACTGAGCCAAACCAGCCAGGGCTAGTCTCATTATTAATTAAACATATGACAAAGAATGTATACTCTACAATTCAGTATTAACTTTCACTCAGGAGGTCAGAATACACCTGAAACCCGTAGGATGCCATTCACCAATGTCACCCCACTACATTTAATAATAAAAAATATTGAATTGTATTGAAAGAGAAGCAGACCTCAATTTTCATTTCAAAGTTTTAAAAAATGTTTACTAAAACTTAGGTCTGTCTTCAGATTCACTGAGGACTCTTAGGCATAAAGCATGTCACAGAATTTCATTGGGTTTTTATCGTGGGACCACATGATATTAAACTGAAATAACCACTTGTGGTAAAGTAAATCTTTTTTCCTTGAACTTTTTTTATTAAAGTGTAACATGCATGCAATACAGTGCACACATCTTGGGATAGCAACTCAAGGAATGTTTACAAATGGATACACTCAGATAATCCTCCCCAGATCAAGAAGGAACATTATCAGTGCCTAGAGCCGTGGTTCTCAACCTTCCTAAGGCCGCGACCCTTGCATACAGTTCCTCATGTGGTGGTGACCCCCAACCATGAAATTTTGCTGCTGTGATGCATCGTGATGTAACTATCTGCATTTTCCGATGGTCTTAGGCGACCCCTGTGAAAGGGTCATTTGACCCCCAAAGGGTCGCGACCCACAGGTTGAGAACCACTGACCTAGAGTCTCCCCTGTCGGTTATTCCACCCCCAAGAATAAGCAGAAGTCTGACTTCTCTCCTCACAGATCTCTTTTTGCCTTCCATTCGTTTTAACAATAAATTGTGGCAATTTTCCCCTCAAAGTAATTATTTTATTCTCAATATTATGGTACTAAAACAAGCAGTATAGCCCAGCTGGTGTGGCTCAGTGGTTGAGCATTGACCTATGAACCAGGTCATGGTTGATTCCTGATCAGGGCACATGCCCAGGCTGCAGGCTCGATCCCCAGTGTGGGGTGTGCAGGAGGCAGCCGATCCATGATTCTCTCTCATCACTGATGTTTCTCTCTCTCTCCCTTCCTCTCTGAAATCAATAAAAATACTTAAAAAAAAACCCAGCAAGCAATATAGTAGTGGTTTTGCTTTAATGAAGATTCCTTACAGTAATTCCTTCTACTATTCAAAAGTTCATATTTATAAGCAGCAAAGTAATGCTAACATGGTACAGGCAGGAATTATTGGGATTATATAAATCTTACTGATCACATCCCACCACTCATGATACTGTGAGACAAGATCATTTTTTCCTCTTAGGATGAATATTAACTTCCCAAGATTCTCTTAAAGTGAGTTAATGAGCAAATGAAGAGGAGACCGTTCCAGCTTGCTGAGGCATCCTGAGTCAGCCACAGGCAGCCAGCTCACTGCCTCGGACTCTGGAGGGAACAGGAGGCGGTACCTAGTGACATGGCACACGGGGCAGGAAAGTGACTGCAGGCAACACGTCCCCAGCCATCAAGCGGGAGAAGCTAATGAGCCAGAGGGCTGCCTGCTGCGGAGGACAAGGAACATCGGAGGGACGGCTCGTGTGTGTGTGGGTGACGTCTCGGCGCCGGCAGTGGCAGGAGGGCCTCACGACAGCTGTCAGGCGCCTGTGAAGGAGTGAGTGAGCCTGCAGTCGCCTCGCAGAAAAATGAGGTGAAATTCTGAAGGGAAAGTGACAAGATAACGCCCGAGACAGTGTCAGCGGGCGACACCGCGACTGCTTTCCGTTTTCCGAGCCTCTGACTCTGCCGAGCGGGGCCATTTGTCTGCCTTTTATCTGAGACAGTCCTCCGTGCGCCGGGAACCGCCAAGCCTCAATAAATTCCCCGCCGCCACGTCATCTCTTGTACCAGAAGCTGTTTCACTTATCAATCAGCGCATCCCCAAAAAGACAAGTGTGCCGAGAACACCGCTCCTACTGACAGCTGACAAGCCCGGATCCCAGATGCGCCGCGCTGATTGTCGCATACTCACGTTCTCCAGAGGGTAGGAAATGACGCTGCCTGGGGGCAGCGCCAGCCGGTCCACCCCCTTCACCAGCACCAGCACCGTGGCCTGAGGGCGATGGAACAGGTTTCCCACGGCCAGTCCCGGCCACGAAAGGTCCTGCAGGGGGGAAGCGTGAGACGGCGCTGGGTTACAACTCAGGAAGCTGCGGGAGCCTCTAGCGCAGCGGTTCTCAACCTGTGGGTCGCGACCCCTTTGGGGGTCAAACAACCCTTTCATAGGGGTCACCTAAGACCATCGGAAAATGCAGATATTTACATCATGATGCATAACAGTAGCAAAATTTCATGGTTGGGGGTCACCACCACATGAGGAATTGTATGCAAGGGTCGCGGCCTTAGGAAGGTTGAGGACCACTGCTCTAGCGAAAGAGTTACAGGATGGGGGGCTTCAATCTCCTAGGCCAGGGGTCGGCAAACTCATCAGTCCACAGCGCCAAACAGCAACAGTGCAACGATGGAAATTTCTTTGGAGAGCCACATTTTTTAAGCTTAAACTTCTAACGCCACTTCTTCAACATAGACTCGCCTAGGCCGTGGGATTTTGGGAAAGAGCCACACTCAAGGGGCCAAAGAGCCGCATGTGGCTCTCGAGCTGCAGTTTGCCGACCACCATCCTAAGCAAGGACGTGAACTTCTACCTTCGTTTGTTAAAATCTTCTACAGATTTCAGCAAGAACGTTTAGTAGGAAGTCACCTCAAATCTCTCATGGCAAATAGGCAAGTAAACACAACATAGGGACTTTGCGAATTCCAGAGTACAAAACGTCCTTGCCTTCTTCCAACATGGCATTTTCTCCCCTCACTGCTTCTCCTACAGCCCTTTTCTCTGTCACGAAAACATTCCTATTAACCCCGGCCGGTGGCTCAGGTCCTTGGAGCATCATCCCATGCACCAAGTTTGTGAGTTCAATTCCCGGTCATGGCACATTACCAGGTTTCGGGTTCAATCCCTGGTTGGGGTGTGTACAGGAGGCAATTGATCGATGTTTCTCTCTCTTTCTCTTCTCCCATCCCCTCTTCTCACTCCAAAATCAACAGAAAACATCTAAAAAAAAATTTTTTTTCACTAGACTAAGCTCTTTATAAAGAAAACAAAATTCCTGCTGAAAGTAACTCGCATTAGTTCACTAATAATTATTTCCAAAGGATACCTTAAATGCCATTTGTAGTCAGATTTAAGTCTGGAAAGAACAAAGTACAAATCTCATCCTTAATGGAACCGCCAGACCTGCTCATTCATGCTAGGAGCTCAGGACCCTCCCATAGGCCCCACGAGCCGGTGTGCAGGCATCACTCCTGGTTTCCAGGGCACCCAGGACCTTGGAACAGTTCCTTGGAGTGAGTGATGGTATCTGGAGATTGATGAGACCACATCAAAAGCACCAAACTTATAAAATGGGAGGCGATGGCAGGAAGACCGAGCCAACGGAACCCTTTTCTTCCAGTGCACAGCTTACATTCCTCACGCTCGCTGGGCCCAGGCCCCGCTGCTACATCGCATGATCGGTCAGTTCCTGTGTGTTTCAGCTTAATTGTTGGAAACTGATCCTCGGCTGCTCCTTAACTACTGACAACTCCGTTTTCCTCAACTCAGGCAGATGATACAATCTTTTTCATTCGTAACAAATTATGAGACTGAGTATTGGTGTCTCCCACCCCAAATTCATATGCTGCATCCTAGCCCTGAGGGGATGGTATCAGAAGGTGGGCCCTTCAAGAGGTACTTGGGTCATGAGGACGGAGCTCTCACCAAAGGAGTTAGTGCCCTTTTAAAGGACCTGAGGCGCTCTCACCCCTCCCACAGTCTGTGCCCTGGAAGGCGGGCCCTCACTAGGACTGACCACACCGGCCCCTGAGGTCACACAGTCTCAGAAAGGCAAGAAATGCCTGCTGCTTAGAAGCCATCAGCCACAGTGCTTTGTAACAGCGGCCAGAGCTCAAACACAAATCTGTCACGTGTACTGAAAACAAAAGTATACATCCTGCCCTGGCCAGTGTGCTCAGTGGATAGAGCATCAGCCTGCAGACCTTGGTTGCGGGCACATCCCCAGTAGGGGGCATGCGGGAGGCAGCTGATCGATGTTTCTGACTCTCTATCCCTCTCCCTTCCTCTGTAAAAAAAATCAATAAAATATATTTTTTAAAAAGCATACGTCCTATTCCATGGACAATGATTTATAAGGATTTGGTTTCATAAGCCAAGCTTGTACTTATCCCCAATCTCTCCAACTACAAATGAGCTTTTTATTTGGCAGCCTGTTCCAAATACTCCTGTGTTAGCTTGCTGCTTTCTCGGGCTATTTGCAGAAATCGACAAAAATGCTTTCAGAAACGGCTCTGATTTTTTTTTAAATGTATTGATTGATTTGAGAGAGAGAGAATATCGATTTGTTGTACCACTTATTTATGCATTCACTGGTTGATTCCTATATGTGCCCTGACCGGGGATGGAACCACATTGGGATGAGCTACCCACCAGGACCCAAATATATATTTTTAAGAACACATACTTCTTTCACAGAGAAGCCCATGGATAACGCAGCCACGTCTGGGATCCGCTCTCCTGGTATAGGCCAATTTCCATCCCGGAAAACCACAGACCCCGGAGATCGTAATATACTAAACTCGTTCCCCAAAACACCTGGAAGAAAACAGATCAGTGAATGAATGACGAGCAGCATTAATCTTTGGCATCCATGTTGGAAATTATGATGTATGTTTCCCCGTTCCAGCGACTTAGCATACTAAATCATGATGGGACAAAACGCTGAATCCTAAAGAAACATCAATGAATTCTTTTTCAAAGTATCACTCTAAGAATTTAAGTGCGCCCATTCTGTGTAACCAAGATACAACTACGAAACCGGATTCCCCTAACAATCTGGAGGACTTCCTACAATTGGCCCTTAAACAGGGGCATGTGGCAAATTGTCAAGTATTAGAAACCAGTGGCATGTGTCCAGAATTGAAGAAACAAAAGCAAAACTCTAGCACAGACGAACAAGAATGAAATCTTAAAAACGCTAAATTATTTCTACCATCGACCCTCTCTTCAAAATGCAAATTCATAGCATTTCCTAGCATTCCACCCTAAAACGTTCGTAGGTAGTATCTTAGGAAAGATGAGATCTTTCCTTTCCTCCCACAGGCAAGCCTAGTGAAATGAGGCCTCAAGTGGGGGTACATGTTACAGTCAGGGTACAGAACAGCGGACCAGAGGAACAAAATCCAGGAAATGGTATTTCCCATGGACATACGAAGAAGGTGAGAAAGGCATTCTGTAATAATATGAGCCTTGGACTAAAAGATGAAGGAGAAGCCCGGCCGGTGTGGTCCAGGAGTTGGCGTCGACGATGTTTGGTGCCGCAGTGTTGACAGTGAATAAAAGGCCTCCCATGGTCTGTTAAAATGAGCTGTAATTGGGTGCAGCCACCAGAACAGAAATTTCCAAACCGTTCTAACCCGAGGTGGACCTAAGCAAATGAGAATGGAATGGCCGTGTGTGATGGACACACATCTTGGTTCACTCAAGGAGGAGTTCTGCAGAGAAAATGGGGCAGCAAGAGACGCTTGCTTTCAAAGCAGCACACACATTTCAAAAACAGTATTTGGATCAGGAGATAGCCCTGTTTTGAGATGTGGCCCCACTCACTCAACCTAGCAATGTTATACTTGAGATTCCTTCGCCGTGACTTTATTATTTTAAATATGTTTCCATTGATTTTATTTTTGGTATTGTTTTCTCTTTTTTTTATTGTTTAAAGTTTTACATATGTCTCCTTTTTACCCAATTGACCTCCCCCCCAAACCATTCCCATCCCGGGCAAGCCCCCAGCGCCCCAGTGTCTGTGTCCATTGGTTATGCTAATATGCATGCATATAAGTTCATTGTTTTTTTAAAGAGAAGGAGAGACGGAAACATCCATGATGAGATAGAGTTATTGATTGGTGCCTCCTGCACACCCCACACTGGGGATCGAGCCCACAACCGAGGCATGTGCCTGACTGGACATCGAACCGTAACCTCCTGGTTCATAGGTTGAAGCTCAACCACTGAGCCACACCGGCTGGGCCTTTGCCTTGAGTTTATAGTTAGATTCCTGTCCGTCCAGCAGGAGCCTACCACTTTAGAAAACTCAGTATGGACTCCAGACTTTTTAGGTTTCAGTCCTTCCAGTACAAAATACAAAATTTGAAAGTAGCCCCACTAGACTCATGTTTACAAAGCATACACTTGTGGTAGAATCGTTACATATTCATAATATATGCAAGCAGTTACCATCCTTTAAAAGGAGACACCTGTATAGTATTTTTCCCAATTTCATCATCGAAAAGATCAGGCAAACCCGAAGCGAGGGAATTCTACAGAACACGGACCACTGACTGCTATGCCAAACACTAAGTGCGTTCTGCCCTTGGGAGGCCTGGGGCCTCCCTTCCTGTCCCACTCTCTAGTCTCCATCTCTCCCCCAAACACCCTGATGGCTCCCAGGGTTCCATTTTCAGCCTGGATTTCTCTTGAGCCTCAGACCCCCCACCCCCGCCCCCTACAGTCTGCTGCGCAGGTCCCTCTCAGCCCCGTGGGTCTTTCAAACCCAACAGGTTTGGAACGGAACTCCCCAGCTTTCCACCCGTTCCCCTGTGTTCTGCACCCCCAAGGATGCCCCCGCCTGCCATCCAGCCCTTCCTCAGCAGCACAGCTCCCCTGTCCACTTTTTCCTGATCCTCCCCCGAGTACCTTTCCCATCCCTATCCAGTGCGCACGCTCCGGGCCCTCGCCAGGCCTGGGGAACTGGCCACCTTCTGACCTGCCTTCCTGTCACCTCAAAATACAGATCTGTTCCTTCAGCCTTCAGTTTAACCACCTCCGCTCACTGCCCAGAGCCGTGGGAGACCAAATGCATTACTTCTGGGGTCTCTCAAGTGAACCCTGACCTGTACTGTCAGAAATGCCTCTCCTTCCCACCCCAACCCGGCTGAACATGTGAATTTTTTGTGATGTGGTCTAGTCTCTCTCTGACTTGGTAAAGTCATGTGAAAGAACCTGTCTTTTCCACTGAGAGAGAAGTCTGACCTCTTAAAGAGCTCTTCCATGAAATCACAGTTAGTCATTGTGGAAAAAACGAATTGAACCTCAGCTGACGAGACCAAGCAATGCAAATGCTGACAGGATCGGATTCTTGGTCTGCGTGAACTAGACTATTCTAGTTAGGAAAGCATGTTCAAACCATGGACCAAACCCAAAATAAACAAAACCCCCTAAACATTCCCGGATCAAAATAGTATCACTCATAACACCAAACGTGAAATTAGATGTTCAGATAAATCACGGTACAAAAGGGAAGATGTTTCAAGTTCAAAAATGAAATTCAAAAAATTAAAATAGTCCTGGCCAGTGTGGTTCAGTGAATAGAGCATGGACCTCCAGACCAAAGTGTCCCGGGTTTGATTCAGGTTAAGGGCATGTACCTTGGTTGCAGGTTCCTCCCCAGCCCCGGCCCTGGTTGGGGGGCTCGTGCACGAGGCGACCCATCGATGTATTGATGTTTTGCTCTGTCTTTGCCTCTCTCTCCCACTCTCTCTAAAAATCAATGGAAAAATATCCTCGGGTGAGGATTGACAAAACAAAAAGAAATTAAAATAAAAAGTTGCCCCCAAGTAGTTACTAAATAGGTCAGAATGTCCAGAGAGAGACACAAACCAGCCCTAACATGTAGGGGCAGGAAAAGAAGTGTAACTGTCATCAACACCGTGCGAGCAGAGGCCCAGGCCACTAGATTTGAACCGATCGCTTTGAAAGCGCTACATTGGGGAACGGGACCCAGTTCCTCCCAGTTGTTTCCAACTCGGCCTCTTGTGGGCCCACCTGCACCGGTCCGAGCCCCGTGCGTCCCACCCAGCGCCTGTCATGGAAAGGCCCACGCTCTGGAGGGAGCTGCTCCGGGTTCAAGTCCAGCCTTGCTGCTGGCCACCTGCGTGGTGTTGGGCAATGGACTTGGGCGTCATCGCTCTGTCAGGCGCAAGGGATGCTGTGACATGAAATGAACTGCGTGAGACACAAGAGGCCAGGTCCTAGCTGATCGCGCCCCTGGCTGGATGTCAGGGGACCCCGGCTCCTCTCAGAAAGCTGCCATGACTTGACATGTGACCCTAAGAACGTGACTCACAGCACAGTTCCCAAATCCTTGAAACTGCGAACTGTGACAGGCCACTGAGGGGGACTCGGAGTTCGCCTTTAAAACAACCACGCCAGGACCACGACTCCCCCTCCAACTTGTCCCCCGAAACAATCACCGAGGCCGAGGGCTAGGAATGAGGACACCAGGAAAACGCGGAGAAATGCAGCCGCCGATGGCAGCTAAGTCCCTTCCCTGCTCCGCAGACGGCTGCGGTTCGACACTCAATGGAGAAATGCCTCTCCGGCGTCCGGAGCCGGAAGAGGCCGGGAGGACGCGAGGCAAGACCTGCGGACGCGCCCTCCGCGAGGAGGAAGGTGCGGCCGCTCAGAGGCCCCCAGCCCGGCCCGGCCCCGCCCTTCCCCGGCCGCGGCGCCCCTCGCCCGCACTGCGGCACCCGCCCCACCGGGGCACACGCCGGGCCGGCCCCGACCCGCGGAGCGCGCCCCGCCCGCCCCGGGTCCTCACCCGCCACCAAGAGGGGCAGAAGCGCGACGAGCACAGCCATGGCTCCGGCGGCCGCGGCGGCGCAGGGGGACAAGGGACGGGCAGGACGACGCGAGCGACCACGGCAGCACCGGGGGTGACGAGCTCCGGCTCTGCCCGCTTCGCTGGGACCGCCCCGTCGTCGCCGCCGCTCCCGGTGCCGCGCTCTCCACCAATCGCCGCCGACGCCGCGGCTTGCGGGGAGGCGTGGCCGGCGCGCGGCGGCCTGATGGGCGGGTCTAACGTGATGGTGGGCGGGTCTCACGTGATGGGTAGGCGGGTCTCACGTGACGGACGGGCGGCCCTTCAAATGGGAGACGGCAATCGCCGAGCCGGGCAGACCCGCCCCCCGGCCCGTGACAACTGGTCACGAGTTAGAGGGTCGCGCGGCCGATCCCAGGTGTGGGGGGCGGACGGTGCCTTCCTCCCGCGTGCGGACCCCTTGGCCGCTCCCGGGGGGCGGTTTCCAGCCGCCTGGCCGTCCTTCCCGGTCGCGTGGCCTGCCCTGCCCCGGGTGTAGCCGCGGAAGCTGCGTGGCTGGTTTGGTTTCGCTCTGTTGCCCAGATGCTGAGTCCCAGCCGGGAGGAAGCTGGGAGCCCTGTCCTCCACGTAGGGCACAAAGAATAATTTTCAGGATGAATATTTCATGGGACGGATTTATGCTAAAAAAACGAAATTGGTTGTTTGTTTGTCTGAAATCCAAATATACCTGGGCGGCCTGAGTGCTGATGTGCTGAATGAGGTAGCTCTAACTCCTAAGATTGTCCGACTTCCGGATCGACCAGGAGTGACGTGACAGAAACATTAATTACTTTCTTCATCCATTCACTCCGGGTTCCGTGGGGCTACACACATTAATTAGACCAGGATCCGTCCTCCCCACCGCCCTTAATTCTTTGCCCGGAACCCAATGGAACATCTGGAGTTAGAAGATTGCCCAGCTGATGACCTTGAACGATGGATGCGTTCCCACAGGCAAGGACAGGTGATGGGGCCTTCTCCCCGGTAGGAAACGAAGTTGTGGGGGAGGCAGCTCACGATGGAGTCATTTCTCTTCGCATCCACTGAAATGTCACTCTGTCCGCCTCGCTGCATAGCTAGAACGGGTTCTAGAACAAAGACCTTGAAAGAGCTTGTCCTGAATGAACCTCATTTAGGGGCACAGTCAGCGAAAAGTGGAGCAGAGTGCCTGCCTGCGCGTTCCTCCAACCTAAAGGAACAGGGAAAGGAGTGGATTGTTCTGTTCTTGAAGGAGTTCCAAAACATTCTTTTGTCTTTTAATTTGAAGATGACCGAAAATATTGTAAATAGACTGGAATAAAATAAATCCTTCTTCTTCCCCTTTCCCCAAGAAAAGGTCAAAATCTCCTCATCTTCCATGCTCTACCTAATTCTTTTTTTAAAAATATATTTTATTGATTTTTTACAGAGAGGAAGGGAGAGGGATAGAGAGTTAGAAACATCGATGAGAGAGAGAGAGAGACATCGATTGGCAGCTTCCTGCACGCCCCCTACTGGGGATGTGCCTGCAACCAGGATACATGCCCTTGACCGGAACCAAACCTGGGACCCTTCAGTCCGCAGGCCAACGCTCTATCCACTGAACCACACCGGTTTCGGCTCAGTGTATATTTGTAATAACTGCATAATATGTCATGGTGTAGATGCACCCTAATTTATTCGTCTAATCCCCTATTTTTACATTTTGTGTGTTGGCAGAACCTAGATCTGCACTCAGGTCTGATTAAGGCCAAAGCCCACGTCATTCCCAATACTTCTAGAATTTTCTGCAAGATTGAAACCAGGAGTCAAAGTGCCAGGAGCTCGTTGTGGCTGTGGCTCTTCCCCCAGTTTCCTGTGTGGCTGGGGTTCCATTCCAGACCTCAATTGACTTGTCCCCTCTCTGGGTCAGCTTGAAAGGGCTCTCCGCCCTAGTCACGGGCATGGTTTCCTGGCCAAACATACGAAATGCTGCTGTTCCCATCTAATTTCCCAACCTGGGAAGGTGGCAAGATCCGATTGTCAGAAAACGAAGTTAAATCTAACCTCATGCACCACGCAGTACATTGAACATCTAATTAATAATTCAGAGCACCAAGCGCCGCGTAGGAAGGTACTGTCTGCACTGCCTGCTGGTGGGAAAATTTGCTACCTTCACCGCGCTACACTCACCTTTCACCCACCAAGCCAAGAAGTGGCGATCGTATATTCATAACAAAGGGCAGGAAGATTATTCTAATTTTCCAATGATAATGCCACTGAATAAACTTCTTTTTGTTTCATCTGCCGAGACGACGGAGATTTTGACGTGGATTTTTTGCCTTCATTATAGTGTTTTATAGTCTGTGTTCCTAAGAAGTAGGTCAGACTTTGCATTATGGCTGTAATTTATTTTGGAGTGCCTGATATTTACATTCCTAGGCGAGCATATACAGTATATAATGCCATATCAGCACTGGAGCTTTAGGTTAGAGGAGTGATTTTTTTTTAATTGAAACAACAACTCAGCGCCATTCTATACATTGTCCAATGTAACTTAATTGTTTCTAAATGAACTCATCTGTGCTCTCGCTCCTGCAGAATCAGTCTGTCTCGCCCCACACACGTCCTCCCCGGTGCCTAGCCAGCCAAAGATCATCAGCTCTGTTGTTTCTGATCCTCCAGAACATTCTGTCCCTCTTTACCTTGTACAGCAGGGCGCCTCCTAAGTGGGGATTTGAGTTTGTTCCTTGGCCAGAGATGCTGCCTGTTAAAATCTTATTTGTCATTGGAAAGATTGCCAACAGCTATTACCAGAAAGGGGCCTGGGCCCGGAGCAGGCGTGCCTCAGGCCGGCGGTGGTGTATGGAAAGATTGACCTCATGCAGGAAAGATTTCACCCGTGAGTCCCGGTGATTGTGAGAATGTTTGTCACACTGGGGCTGGGAGAACTGGAAGGGCCAGGAGAGAGGAAGCCACAGGCAGCCTGGGCGGGGCTGCCCTGGCTCATTTGGAAGCCAGGGAAACAGGTTCAGGGGCTAGCCCCGGACCAGCTGCCGCTGCCCACTGCTCCTCCAGATGCTAGTCTTTTGGGGTTCCTTAGAGGTTAGGAGGTGCATGGCTGTGGGGATAAAGTGGGGGAAGGGCAAGGTCCTTCATCTTGAGCAGTGGTAGGCAAACTCATTCGTCCACAGAGCCAAGTATCAACAGCATAATGATTGAAATTTCTTTGGAGAGACAGATTTTTAAACTTAAACGTTTTCTAACGCCACTTCTTCAACATAGATTTGCCCAGGCCGTGGGATTTTGTGGAAGAGCCACACTCAAGGGGCCAAAGAGCCACATGTGGCTCAGGAGCTGCACTTTGCCGACCATGGATCTTGAGGGTTTTAAAGGCTGGGAGTTTAGGGGAGGTCTTAGGGAAGGGTCTCAGTCGACTATTCTTCAGCTTTTCCAGGTGTGTCCTTTTTAAAAATATATTTTATTGACTTCAGAGAGGAAGGGAGAGGGAAAGAAATAGAAAGAGACATCAATGATGAGAGAGAAGCACTGATGGGCTGCCTCCTGCATGCCCCTCCTGGGGATCAAGTCCACAACCTGGGCATATGCCCCAACTGGGAATCAAACCATGACCTCCTGGTTCATAGGTCGATGCTCAACCACTGAGCCACACTGGCTGGGCAGGTGTGTCCTTTTGAAACCAGGCAACCAATGGGTCTGGTTTCAAATCCTCAAGATGAAGGCCCCAGCATGCGCCCCAGAGCAAGCCCATACCTTTCTCTCCCCTCCTCCCACTTCATCCCCACAGCCATGACCTCCTAACCTCTAAGGGACCCCACAAGACTTGCATCTGGGGGAGCAATGGACAGCAGCAGCTGGTCCAGGGCTAACCCCCTTGAGCCAATTAAGCAGAGGCAGGGTTAAACCATATATGAGTGTTTATTCCAATCCTGCCGGCAGCATGGGAGAGCAGCAGGTCACCCACAAAAACCTGCTCTGCACCCCTCCCCCCATAAGGCAGCTGCTTGCCTGGTATATGGGGCACAAGAATGAAGATTACATGAGGGAGTGGGTGAAAAGAATAAGAATGGGTATGCACACATAAAAATGGGTATTACTGGCCTGGGGAAGTTGGCAGAAGGAATAAAAGGGGTACAATCGTCAGGCAGTGCTGCCTGGGGGTTGCAAAGGGCGCAACAAGCCTGTTAATATTTCCTTGACAATAGGCAGTTCCATGGCTAACTCCCGGGTCCCCAGGCATACAATCCCCAGCCAGATCAGAATATGCTTGCTTTATTTTTTTAAATTTGTGTTTTATTTCGTTTTTTCATGGGAGGGGTGGGGTGGAGAGAGAGAGATGGGGAGAAAAGGAAGAGGAAGGGGAGAGGAAGAAGAGGAAGTGGAGGGAGAGGAGGGAGAAGAAGGGAGAGGAAGGGAAGGAGAGAGAGCAAGCCCAGAATATGCCTTCTTTAACCAGAACAAAACAATCATCGTTAACAGAGTATGACTTATCCTATCTAATAAAAGAATAATATGTAAGTTTATGGTCACTCCAACACACAAGATGGCTGCCCCATGTGGTTAAAGATGGCTGCCCCCATGTGGACACAAGATGGCCACCACCAGATGGCCAGCAGGGGAGGGAAGTTGGGGACAATCAGGCCTGCAGGGGAGGGCAGTTAGGAGTGACTGGGCTGGCAGAGGAGGGAAGTGACCAGGCCTACAGGGGAGGATAGTTGTGGGGGGGACCGGCCCTACAGGGGAGGGCAGTTAGGGGCAATCAGGCCAGCAGGGGAGGAGTTAGGTGTTGATCAGGCTTGCAAGGGAGTGGTTAGGGGTGATCAGGCTGGCAGGCAGAAGCGATTAGAAGCAATCAGGCAGGCAAGCAGGCAGGAGAACAGTTGGGAGTCAGCAGTCCTAGATTGTGAGAGGGATGTCCAACTGCCCATTTAGGTCCAATCCCTGGCAGTCGGGCATCCCTAAAGCCGTCTAGGTAGAAAGGATACAGGTTGGGCTGAAGGACACACACACACACACACACACACACACACACACACACCTTGTGCACGAATTTCATGTACCGGGCCTCTAGTCCTATATAATAAAAGTGTAACATGCTAAGTATCTAACCGATTGGTCAACCACTCGACCAGTTGCTATGATACACACTGACCACAAGAGGGCAGATGTCCTGACTGGTAGGTGAGCTTGCTGCTGGGGTCCGGCCGATCAGGATTGGGTGAGAGGGCCAGACTTTCCCTGAAACCCTCCCGCAGTCCCTCCCTGGCCAGCCAGTGCCGTTGGCCCCGATCAGGACTGGGCAATATGGCCCTAATTGGCTCTATCACCAGCCAGGCAGAGGGACCCTACCTCTGTACAAATTCATGCACCGGGCCTCTAGTATTTCTTCTAGCTGGTCCCCCCCCTATTCTATTTCTGCCCGTAATATCCCGCTCTGATGGGTTGACAGTGTCCTGGTGGGTGTCTGCTGGCCAGAGAGGAGACGTGGGAACCCTTGGGTAAATGAGCCAATAAGGAAGCCGCTTAGCTCAGCACCTGGGTGCTGGCTGTTAAGAAAGGTGGATTCTGGCCAAGGCAGGGCTGCGCCTGCAACCCCCCAGGGTGTTATGGAAACAAAGGCTGTTTCAGGGCAAAGTGGCACCATCCACCTGGGATCCAACTCCTGGCCCTTTATTCAGGGGCTCTCCGGAGGAAGAGGCAGGAGCCGGACTCGGGGTGAATTCCGGCTGCCAGCCTGAGCAAGGCCGCTGGTATTCATCAGCACAACTTGGGGGCAGCCCTGGCAGCCAAAACAGGGTGCCTGTGGGGGGACTGCTCAGATGACCTAGTTCTTTCTTTCTCTTGAAACAGGACTGGGATGGAATTGGACTGTGTCCTGGGCAATGTCTCTGGAGAGGGGCCCCCAGAAAGAATCTGGGCTCTTTATTCTTATTTTTATTTTTATTTATTTATTTGTTTGTTTGTTTATTTATTTAAAATATATTTTATTGATTTGTTACAGAGAGGAAGGGAGAGAGATAGAAAATCAGAAACATCAATGAGAGAGAGACATCGATCAGCTGCCTCCTGCACGCCCCCCACTGGGGATGTGCCCGCAACCAAGGTACATGCCCTTGATCGGAATTGAACCTGGGACCTTTCAGTCCGCAGGCTGACGCTCTATCCACTGAGCCACACCGGTTTCGGCGAACCTGGGCTTTTTATTATCCTGGGTATGTGGACCCTCAAGCAGTTCATTTGGATATGAGACTTGAAGGGGAGCAGAATCTGCCACCCCAAAACACGCCTCTTTGGCATAGGGTTCTTTCAGGCTGGTTGTGTTTAAAAGACAGCAGGCACAGGGGGTGCTCTGAAAACTGAGGAGAAGTTCCCCTCTGGCAAGAGACCTCTGCTCGGGGAAATCTCCATGGGGAGGCATCTCCCCCTCTGTCCCAGGAAGAGGGGGTGACTCCAAGTCTCTAGAGACTTTTATCAGTGGAGCAGGCCCCGCTTTAAATCCGCACCACAGCCTCCCCCTGGTTTACTGCGCCTTCCGGCAGCTTCCTGGAACTGCCTCCTGCCCCAGCATTTTCTCTCGTCTTCACCTGCACATGGTATTTAAGGTGGTGGCGTCAGCCATTTGGGAGGCACACAAGTTATTAAACTTCTTTTTTTTTGTCCTGTTATTATCTCTTTTATGACAGTGTGTGTGTGTGTTGTGTGTGTGTGTCTCAGCCAAGAACCTAGAAGGGTAGAGAGAGAATTATTGTTCCTTCCCTACAGAACAAGTGATATTAAGGTGTCATTGTTTATTATTTTGGGGGCGATATTGGTATGGTGGTTATGTTTACAAGGATTCCTTCTCTTTAAATTATACTTAGTGAAGTATTTGTGGGTAAAAGAATATGATGGCTTGTATTTCTTTTAAAAAATCAATGGGGAGAAGGTGGGGGGAGAAAAAAGTGGGAAGGATATGGGGGGACTGAGATGGGCCATGAATTCATACTAGTTACCCTGGGTGGCGAGTACACGGGGGTTCATTATACTACTCTGGGTTTGTGTAAGTTTGAAAACATTGTTTTAAAAAATGTTAAAAACAAAACAGCCCAGCCAGTATGGCTCAGTGGTTGAGCTTTGACCCTTGAACCAGGAGGTCACAGTTCAATTCCCAGTAAGGGCACACGTCCGGGTTGCAGGCTCAATTCCCAGTAGGAGTCATGCAGCAGCCAGCCAATCAATGATTCTCTCTCATCATTGATGTTTCTTTCTATTTCTCTCCCCTTCTCCCTTTCTCTCTGAAATCAATAAAAACATGTTTTAAAAGAAATAAAACAAGCCACATGTGCTTATTTAACCCCAAATTGGTAACATCTGTTCTATCAGGATGTATAGGGTAGGGCAAAAGCAGGTTTACAGTTGTTAGTATGGACAAGAACACAATAGTCCTATATAATAAAAGCCTAATATGCTAAGTGTCCAGCCTTTCTTTCGGCCTTTCGACCAGTCACTATGATGTGTACTGACCACCAGGGGACAGACGCTCCAAACAGTTTAGCTTGCTGCTTAGGTCTGGCTGATAGGAACTGGGCAAGACAGGTCAGACACGCCCTGGAACCCTCTTGCCATCCCTCCCCGGCCCCGATTGTGCACCATTGGGGTCCCTTGGCCTGGCCTGTGCCCTCTTGCAATCCAGAACCCCTTGGGGGATGTCAGAGTGCCAGTTTTGGCCCGATCCTGCAGGCTAAGCCGAGGGACCCCACTGGTGCACAAACCCGTGCACCGGGCCTCTAGTTAATCCACAGGAATACAGTATGTTTTTCAAACCCACACTGTACCCCTCCTCTTGCCCCTCCCTGCATACGCTATTCCTTCCTGTGCTCCTTTGGTCTCTTCAGCACTCGTGTCAACTCCCTAAGTGAAGCAAGAACTCATCTTCACATCTGCCTCAGCCTGAGTTTCTTGTGGGCACACGGAGGCAGCAGAGGATAATGGTTGGAAGGCAGAGCACTGGGTACCTTGCCTGGAGCTAGCTCACACCTGGGCACAGCCACGTAGTCACTGGGCAAGTGGCTCAGCTTCTCTCTGCCTCGGTTTCCTCATCTGTGCTACAGCAATAAACCAAATCATATACCTTAAATGCCGTTCAAGAATTAGACAAGATAATATAGCACCTGATGTATAAAAAGGCTCAAAATGCTTATTAATAGTAGGCACTCAAAGAGCATTGATTGAATATGAATGCCTGGAGAAGTAAATGTGTGTGAGGGACGGATGGTATTATTACAAAATCTATAATTTTGTAATTTGTCTTATTTCAAAAATGTATTCAATAGTTTCTAATGTCCTTAGTTTTCTAAGAAAATGTTGAAATTAGTTAAAATTCACCACATTTTCAGTGATTTAACTTTTGTTTAATTTGGAGTCTCCTTTGCAATAATAATGGACATCTATAAGAATTCATTCTGAAAATTTATTATTTTGCATTTTTATTTTACTTTTTTATTTTATAGTCTCAAACTTCAAAGATTTCTTTGCGAGAGATATGAGGTTTATACTTTGGCTGATTTATTTCTGAGGAGATTAGATGCTCCTTAAACATAAAAAGGGGATATATTTTCCTCCTATGCTTTGTTAGTTAAAAAATTAATTGAGACTCGACCTTGTGTTCTTATCACTTTCTTTTTAGACTCAACTTTAAAGCTTCCAGACACAAGTCTGTTCTTAAGTTTTTCATTTTTGTATTTTATATATATACTAGTAGCCCCATGCATGAAATTCATGCACATTAAAAAGGAATTAGTCACGTCCCCAGCCAGCACTGGGTGGGAACGCAGCTTCACTGTGCACATAATTCATGCACATTAAAAGGGAATTAGAATTAGTCAAGTCCCCACCTACCCATGTGAGCTTCACCGAGCATGCAGCCTCCTGCTGATTGGTTGTTATAGCGTGAGGGCGTCACAACTATTTGCATATTAGCATTTTATTATATATACACACTAGATATCTGGTGCAGGAAATTCATGCACGGGAAGTGTGTCCCTCAGCCCAGCCTGCACCCTCTCCAATCTAGGACCCTCTCATAATGCAGGACTGCTGGCTCCCAACTGCTCACCTGCCTGCCTTCCTGATTGCCCCTAACCACTTCTGCATGCCAGCCTGATCACTGCCTAATCACCCCAGCCTGATTGATGCCTAACTGCTCCCCTGGCAGCATGTTTCCTTCTAACTGCCCTCCCCTGCAGGCCTAGGTCCCCCCACAACTGCCCTTCCCTGTAGGCCCAGTCACCCCCAACTTCCCTCCTCTACCAGCCTGGTCACCCCTAACTGCCCTCCCCTGCAGGCTTGATTGCTCCCAACTACCCTCCCCTGCTGGCCATCTTATGGTAGCCATCTTGTGTCCATATGTGGGCAGTTATCTTTGACCACATAGGGGCAGCCATCTTGTGTGTTGGAGTGATGGTCAATCTGCATATTACTCTTTTATTGGACAGGATAGAGGCCTGGTGCACAGGTGGGGGCCAGCTGGTTTGCCCTGAAGGGTGTCCCAGATCAGGGTAGGGATTCCCTTGGGGCATGGGGCGGTCTGGGCGAGGGGCCTGTGGCGGTTTGCAGGCTGACCAGGCACCCCCCCACCCCCAGCGACCCAAGCAGAGGCCCTGGTATCTGGGATTTATTTATCTTCTACAATTGAAACTTTGTAGCCTGCAGCAGAGCCAAGCCTCCTGCTCTCTCTGTGGCTGCAGCCATCTTGGTTGGGTTAATTTGCATACTCACTCTTGATTGGCTGATGGCTGTGGCTTGTGGGTATAGTAGAGTGATGGTTGATTTGTATATTACTCTTTCATTACATAGTGTGTGTGTGTGTGTGTGTGTGTGTGTGTGTGTGTGAGGCCTAGTGCACGAATTTGTGCACCAGTGGGATTCCTCAGCCTGGCCTGCAGGATCGGGCTGAAACTGGCTCTCCAGCATCCCCTGAGGGTCCCGAATTGCAATAGGCACAGGCCAGGCTGAGGGACCGCACTGGTTCATGATCAGGGCTGGGGAGAGACATGGGATGTTGGCCAGCCAGGGAGGGACCGTGGAAGGGTTCCAGGGTGTGTCCAGCCCATCTCCTCCAGTCCCAATTGGCTGGACCCCAGCAGCAAGCTAACCTACTGGTCAGAGAGTCTGGCCCCTGGTGGTCAGTGCACATCATAGCAAGTAGTTGGGCAGCTTTAGCATATCATTAGCATATTACATTTTGATTGGTTGAATGGCTGACTGGTCAACCGGACACAGCATATTAAGCTTTTATTATAACAAAGATACACATATATAATTGATTTTAGAGAGGAAGGGGGAAGAGGGAGAGAGAGAAACATCCATGATGAGAGAGAATCATGGATCAGCTGCCTCCTGCATGCCCCCTACTGGGGATGGAGCCCACAACCCAGGCAATTGTCCTGACCGGGAATCGAACCCTGACCTCTGGGTTCATAGGTTGATGCTCAAACATTGAGCCATGCCAGCTGAGCTGAAATTTTGGCCACACGTGAGCTCTGGAGCTGCAGAGAACTGGGCAATTCCTCTCACTCCCACTACAGAAAGCACCGCTGTATCTCATCGTCTCAGCCGCTGGAGGCTGCAGAGAGGGCCCGCGGTGCCATTCAGAGTTGCTCTGTCAATGCTTCTGTAACCCAAGGGGTGGTCATGGCCCCCGACATGACACCTAACTGTTCAGTCTTCTCACATCTGCAAACCCCACCCAGGCTGAGGAAGCCAATTGATTTTTTTTTTCATTTTGCAACATCTTATTTTAGCCATTAAAAAACAATAACTAGGGTTCTATTGCTTAATTACATTGCATAAATTTCAGGGGTACGACTTTGTGAACTACATCTGCATGCTCCACTATGTGCACACCACCACAAGCCCCTTCTCCTGTGGGCAATGGAGTCTTTATTTCTTTGCCTCTTTTTAAAAATATATATATTTTATTGATTTTTTTACAGAGAGTTAGAAACATCCATGAGAGAGAGACATCGATCAGCTGCCTCCTGCATGTCCCCCACTGAGGATGTGCCCACAACCAAGATACATGACCCTGACCAGAATCGAACCTGGGACATTTCAATCCGCAGGCCGACGCTCTATCCACTGACCCAAACCAGTTTCGGCTTTCTTTGCCTCTTAAAAGGTATTCACATCTCTTTCTGCCTAGGTTTAAAGATCTTTGAACTTTATAGGAATTCTGCATTTTTTTATGTCTTAAGGCAACTGAATACTTCCCTATATTAAAATGGTTTTGTCTTGCCTTAGCTGGTGTGGCTCAATGGATAGACCATCAGCCTGCGGACTGAAGGGGGGTCCCAGGTTTGATTCCTAGTCAAGGGCACATGCCTGGGTTGCAGGCTCCATCCCCAGTAGGGGACGTGCTGGAGGCAGCTGATCCATGATTCTCATCATTGATGTTTCTGTCTCTCTCTCCCTCTCCCTTTCTCTCTGAAATCAATAAAGAAATATTTTTTAAAAAAATTTTTAAAATGGTTTTGTCTGATTTGTGATCATAGTACCTAAGGTCCATTTTACTGGTATTAAAAACCATTGGATTTCATGGGAAATGTTTTTAGACAGGTGAGTGAATGAGTCTGTGATCAATTAGAGTAGATTTAGTGTTGCATCATAAACAAGGAAGAAAACAGGAAGAGGTCGAAACCGGTTTGGCTCAGTGGATAGAGCATTGGCCTGTGGACTGGAAGGTCCCAGGTTTGATTTCAGTCGGGGGCATGTACCTTGGTTGCAGGCACATCTCCAGTAGGGGGCGTGCAGGAGACAACTGATGGATGTCTCTCTCTCATCGATGTTTCTAACTATCTCTCTCCCTTCTTCTCTGTAAAAAATCAATAAAAATATTTTTTAAAAACAGGAAGAGAAGGAGGAAGGGATGGGGGAGAGTGTGGCAGACACGTGGTTTATGCCTGACAGGGTCTCACCACCCAGGAATGGAAGCAGGACCCCTGGGCAGCTTGGAGAAGGGAGAGATGTGGGTGAGCAGGCCGCCCCCACCTCACTCATCTCTGATTGTAGCTTCTGACTGACGGGTTGCTCTGCCTGCCAGGGAATGTGGGCTTTGCTAGCTGGTCATTGGCAGCTTCCCTGTAGGCCCAATAGAAAGAGCCGTCACCTCGCCCAGAGAATCTGACCCCGGTGCTGCCTGGCCGCCTGCAGGGTGCTCTGGCTGCAGGATGTGGCTGCTTTTTCGGGTGACAGATGGACACTGCTGCTGAAATGCTCCTCTTGCACCTCCTTCTCTCGGAAGGGCACTCCTTAAGGAGCTCCTTATGTGGGGTCGTTGCTGGTAAAACCGCTGCATGAAGATTCGTGCAAGAATGGGCCTTCCTTCCCCTGGCTGCAGGCACCATCTTTTCACTCTGGCCCTGAGCCACCTTTCTGCCTTTCCACGCTGCCCAGAGGCCTGGAGCAGCTGGGATGGCACAGTACGCCTGGGTCATTGCCATGGCGACAACACAAGCACCCCGCCCCACTTGGTGCCTGCATATGCAAATTAACCCACCAAATTGACCACACCTTTGTGACGCCCACCAGCCAATCAGGAGTTAATTTGCATACTCACTCCTGATTGGCTGGTGGGCGTCACAAAGGTGTGGTCAATGTGCATCTTATGTCTTTTATTAGTGTGATGGCCACAAGATAGAAACAACCCACATGCACCAATAGAGAAGTAAAATGACATCTATCCACACAAGGAATGTCATTTGGCCATAAAAAAGGAAGGAAGTTCAGACACATGCCGCAATATGGATGAACCTAGAAAACATGCCAGTGAAAGAAGCCAGGCACGAAGAGCCACGTATTGTATGATTGCATGTACATGACATGTCCAGAGCAGGCAGAGCTATAGGATTAGGAAGTAGTTAGTGCTTGCCAGGGGGAAAAGGGCAGACTTTAGGGGTGATGAAAATGTTCCAGAGTCAGACAGCGGTGATGCTGCAGAACTTTGTGAACACATGAAAAACCACTTAATTGCACACTTTAAAGGCATGAAGTGCATGATATGTGAATTATTATGATTTTTTTCAGAAAAAGAGCATTTAGCTGTCTACTGTTGCCGTTGGAAACTATGTTGACATCCTAATTGTCATTCTTTTCTGGGTAATTGTCCTCCCCGCCCCCCCAGGCTGCTTTAGAAGCCGTGTTTTTCATCGGTTTCCACAGTCTCACCGTGATGTGTCTCAGTGTGGGCTGCTTTTTCTCCTGCTTGAACTCGTTGGACCCTGGATCTGAAGATTCATGCATTTCAATAATTTTGGAAAATTGTCAGCCATTATCTCTTCAGATATTGCCTTTCTTCCATTTTGTTCCCTCTCAGATGCCAATCAAACACTTATTAGACTGTGTTGTTCTAGCCTCCATCTCTCTGAACCCCTCTTTTCTGTGTCTCACCTCTCTGCCTTCGCTGCATTCCAGATCACGTCTCGGAACTTTATGTTAATGTATGCAGCCGCTTTCTCCATTTTTCCGCCTACACGCCTAATAGCTCATCAACATCCAACGCTAAACTCCCGCCTCTCCCAACACGCTGCTCCCCCGCCGTCCCCATCTCAGCCCCAAAGCCGGTGCAATCTTTACTGCTGCTCTTCCCTTTACATGCACACTCAATCCTTCTGCAAATTCTCTGGCCTCGGCCCTTATAGGACAGAAAGCTGTTTACTCAGCAAGAGTTAAAATAAATTCTCATCAAGCAACAGAGGCCTGATACCTGCTAGAACTGGCTGAAGAACAGGCCAGTCACCCAGCACTAGGCACCCTCAGCCCCCTATCCCCTTTCACCCCAGAACTTCCACTTCAGTCTGGTATCTGGTTGGAGCCTCAGGGACCCTTTCTGGACTCTCACGGCGGCTCTCTATCTGGTCCGCCTCTAATCCTTCCCTCCCCCGCAGGAATGCTCCTACGAAGACTGTCTCCCATACCGAAACCGGTGTGGCTCAGTGGATAGAGCGTCAGCCTGTGGACTGAAGGGTCCCAGGTTCGATTCCGGTCAAGGGCATGTATCCTGGTTGCGGACACATCCCCAGTGGGGGGCGTGCAGGAGGCAGCTGATGGATGTTTCTCTCTCATCGATGTTTCTAACCCTCTCCCTTCCTCTCTGCAAAAAAATCAGTAAAATATATTTTAAAAAAATAGAAAAGACTGTCTCCCCTCACCCTCCTCCTCTGCCATAAAACCTCCTTTGCTTCCCCAGGTTTCAGCATCAAATCAAAACGCTGCAGCCCAGCAAACATAAAAGGGCTAGACTCTCAATTCTAATCATTCCAGGCTGTCGTTGTTCCTTGTGATGAAGCCCCTAGCCCAGTGGTTGGCAAACTCATTAGTCAACAGAGCGGCAAGCCGCAGCTCTCGAGCCGCAGTTTGCCGACCACTGGGCCGGGTCACTGTCATCTCCGGACTCCTCCAGACAGTGCTCCCTCCCCTGCAGACATGAACATAGTGCATGGCGATTATCTGTAGCATCCACCTCCCCTGTGGCATTGAGCACGCTGACCTTGACTGTTCAGACTCTAATCCCCGGAGCCCCCTCAATGCTGGCCTCAGAAAGCGGTGATGAGTGAACGGGTGCCTGGAAGAAGCAGTGACCTTTGACCCCTGTGGTGGGCTGCTGTTTGGTGATGCGCACCAAACCTGCCCCTGGTGAGTCAGCTCTTGTGGGGTCCCACCCACACAGCCTCTGTGTTTGGGGGTGGCACCTGTCATTGCACCCACAGCTCAGGGCACACCTGGCGCCATGGCCTTGCCTGGCAAGCGTGCTGCCCTCCGCTCTTCTGCCCCTCAGGCTCTGCCACTGAGTGATGGCTGCTGGGATATGAAAATCTGACCATCCAGCCCTGGCCGGTGTGGCTCAGTGGACAGAGCAGGGGCCTGTGGACTGAAGGGTTCCGGGTTCGATTCCAGTCAGGAGCACAGGCCAGGGTCCCGGCCTTGATCCCCAGTGGGGGGCGTGCAGGAGGCAGCTGGTCTATGATTCTCTCTCATCATGGATGTTTCTCTCCTCCTTGCTCTCTGAATTCAACAAAGAATATTTTAAAAAATGGAAAGGAAAAGAAAATCGGGCCATCTAGGTGCGACTCAGGACATCCTGCAGGGCCGCTCCAGAGCCTCATGGGGTGGCTGACGCTGTGCCTGGGCCCACTGAGCTGTATCCCCTCCTGCTGCCCCCCCCCTCGGGGCCCCCAGGCCCCCCTCCCTCCTTCCCGGCCACACTGCAGTGAGCGACTCTGCCCGCCTGGCTCCCTCCTGCCTGTCTGGGAGCCCGGGCCAGGGTGTGGGTCTGGGCAGTGCGGTCGCCCTGAGCCCGCGAGTTGCTCAAGGGACCACTTCTGCCTGAAGCCCCGCCTCCCGGAGTGCGGGGCCCGCTCGTTCCCCTGAACCGCTGCCGGCCCCCCGCTGAGCCAGTGCAGTGGGGGTGTAGGCGGGGAAGGGGGGGAACGGTTGGCAGGGCTGCCGGAGCCCTGTCTCAGCACAGCCCAAGGGGAGGGGCGGGAGGCTGGTCCCCCAGCGCGAGGCCTCTGCAGGAGACATTTCTCATTTGGGGAGCCCCGGGAGGCAGTGGCTTGGAGGGGGGGCGGGGAGCTGCCGTCCTGGGGCCCAGCAGCTGATCTGTGCCGGAAGCAGGCACACTGGTTCCCTTTTCAAATTCATTGTCTTTTTAAGCCTCACCGGAGGGCGCTTTCCCACTGATTCTCAGAGAGAGTGGAGGGAGGGGAGAGGCAGAGAGACAGCCAGGTGAGACAGGCACCTCCATGGGTGGCCTCCCACACACACGGGACCAGGGCGGGGGATGCAGCCGCCACCAAGGTCCAAGCCCCTGACGGGCATTGAGGCCGTGCCTGGGGCCTGTGCCCTGCCCGGGAATCGAACCGTGGCCTTCTGGTTCCGAGGGCGGGGTGTTTCCCCTTCTCCAGGAGGAATCGGGGTCCTGGGATGGACACAGACGTGATGGAGAACTTTATGTGTCACTGGACGGGACTCTAGAGTGCCCAGATATTTGGTTAAACGTGCTTTCTTTTTTGTTTTTTAAATATATGTGTATTGATGTCAGGAAGGGAGAGGGAGAGAGAAACATCAATGATGAGAGAATCACCGATCAGCTGCCTCCTGCACGCCCCCTACTGGAGATGGAGCCCACAACCTGGGCCTGTGCCCTGACTGGGAATCAAACCATGACCTCCTGGCTCATAGGTGGACACTCAACCACTGAGCCACACCAGCCAGGCCAGCTGGGGGTGTCCTTGAGCCAGAGATCCCCAGAGCCGCCTGTCCCCTTCCTGGCCGGAGCCTCAGGCCTGAGGTGCAGTCTTGCCTTGGGGGTGTCTGCAACACCCAGCGGCCCTGACCCAGGCCTCTCCTTTAAAACCAAGTCACTGGCAAACCCACGTGGTCCTCGGGCTGGCGTGCCTGAGGCTCAGGTGTGGCGGGGAAGGGGCGTGGCTCTGCCGCTGCTGAGGAATGTTCCTGAGGCCAAGTCTACAGCCGGGAAGGCCCGAGCCGGTTTGGTCCGGGAATAGGAGGTGAGCTGCATGCCAAGGTCAGTGAAATGGAAAACACATGATTTTTATTGTAACTGTCAGTGCTTTGCAGGTTCTAGTTTGTCCCAGAAAATACAGGCTATTGCCCTGCTGGCGCTGAGAGCGTTGGCCTGTGCCCCAAAGGGCCTTGGGTTCAATTCCTGGTCAAGTGCACGTACCTGGGTTGCGGGTTCCCTCCCAGGCCCCGTTGATGTCTCTCTCACACATGGATGTTTCTCTCTCTACCCCCTCCCTCCTTCCCATTCTCTCTTTCTCTCTCTAAAAAAAAAAAAAGAGAGAGAAAATACAGGCTATTGATTTTCCCCTGCATATATCCACTTATAATTTTACTATTGAAGAAAACGGAAAGCTAGGAAGGAAGGAAGGAAGGAAGGAAGGAAGGGAGGGAGGGAGGGAAGGAGGGAAGGAGGGAATTGGCTCTCAGGGAAAAGACACAGGAAAGCAGAGCATGGGAGGAGCCCAAGCCGCAGGCTGAGGCCGGGCAGGCTGGGAGAGTTAACACAGGAGAGACTGGCAAGGAAACATCAATTGAAACCATCTGCTTCTAGCAAAGGGCCAGGTGCCACCCTGACAGATGGGCACGGAGGCGAGCCTGGCCCTGGGCCAGTGGAGGCTCGGCCGAATGGCAGGGAGCGGCCTCTCACCGCGTGTGTGGCCGCCACAGAGCCTGGTCCCGGCGGAGCCCCGGGCCGGTCCCTCTGCTCTTTCTGCTTGCGGGGTGCATCTCGCCCCGCCTCGGGCTGGAAGTGGGTTCTCCTATGGGGACGGGGAGGAGGGTGCTGGGGGCTCCCCGCCTGTGTGTTGTTCATAAAGCGGTCCACTTGACAAACACCCTTGCCTGGCCGGCATGGCTCAGTGGTTGTATCCACCTATGAACCAGGTTCAATTCCTGGTTGGGGCACCAGCCCAGATTGGGGTGTGCAGCAGGCACAGCAGGCAGCCGATCCATGTTTCTCTCTTATCATTGATGTCTCTATCTCTTTCTCCCTTCCTCTCAGAACCAATTTTATATCAACACTAGAGGCCCAATGCGCAAAGATTCATGCCAGAATGGGCCTTCCCTCCCCTGGCTGCTGGCACCACCTTCGTTCTGGCCAGAGCTGCTTTTCTGCCTTCCCGTGCTGCCTAGAGGCCCAGAGCAGCTGGGGTGGGGTTATCGCCATGGCGATGATGCAAGCCTCCTGTCCCTGGCTGCTCAGTGCCGGTGTATACAAATTAACCTGCCATCTTTGTTGGGTTAATTTGCATATGCATTCCTGATTGGCTGGTGGGCATCACGGATGTACAGTTAATGAGCAGTTACTCATTTATTAGGTTGATAAAATTGCCCATTAGTGCTCAGCCAAAAATTTCCCATGACCTTTGGCCTGGGCACTGCTCCATGAGGTGAGGCTAGGAAGTGGGTTGACATTCATTTGGGTCTCCAGGTGAAAACCTTTTCTCCTGTCAAAATGGATGCAGGTGTGGCTGACATGGATTGTTTTTGCCTTTCCTTTCCTTTTCGAGACAGTCATTCTACCCAGCCTCACCTGCAGTCGCTCACACAGATGGCTGCCATCTTGCCCCTGGGCCATGTGACTTGCAGTGCTGTCCACAGTGAGTGGGGTGATCGCTCCACTGTGGACACCAGCTCAGCCACGTGACCACCAGGCAGCCATGAGTGAGCTCAGCTGGCATCAGCAGAGCCACCTTGCCAACCGTCCGCTGTGTCAGTACTCATTGCTGTACCCACTGAGCTTTTTTTTAAAAAAAATAGATTTCATTGATTTTTACAGAGAGGAAGGGAGAGGGAGAGAGTTAGAAACATTGATGAGAGAGAGACATCGATCAGCCGCCTCTTGCACGCCCCTACTGGGGATGTGCCCAAAACCAGGATACATGCCCTTGACTGGAATCAAACCTGTGACCTTTCAGTCCACAGGCAGGGACGAGGTTGCCGAGTGGTTAAGGCAGTCCGCAGGCCGACGCTCTATTCACTGAGTCAAACCGGTTTCTGCTGAGCTTTTTTTTAAACAGTTTTTAAAAAACGAAATAACATTTTTATTGATTTCAGAGAGGAAGGGAGAAGAGAGAGAGATACATTCATGATGAGAGCGAATCGTGGATCAGCTGCCTCCTGCACACCTATTGGGGATCGAGCCCACAACTCCGGCATGTGCCCTTGATCTGGAATTGAACCTGGGGCCCTTCAGTCCGCAGGCCGACGCTCTATCCACTGGGCCACACCTGCTCAGGCGTGCCACTGAGCTTGGCCTTGGTTGTGAGGCAGCTCCGCGGCTGAAGAAGCTGACTGACACCGCCCCGAGGGGGGACCTGAGTGTGCCCTCAGTGCGGATGGGAAGGGAACCCCGTTTTCATCGGCTGCCCACGGAGCCGATGGAAGAACCAGTGCAAACCTGCGCCAATTGCCGCTGCTCCCACAGCAGAATCCGGGGAGATTTCCCTGACCCGGGGCGGCCGTAAATTAAGCCGGATTGGAGCCACGGACGGTTTTAGAATACGATCGCCCATAAAACCTTAAGAGTTCCCTTAGAAGCACGTGCGAGAATCACGTGTGGACAAAGCTCCGTCTGGGTAGCCGGAGGCAGCCTGTGTTTGTTTTAGAAACTTCCCCATGAGCCGAGGGCCCGCACACGCAGCAGGTAAGAGCCGGGGTGTCCGCATGAACGCCCTGGGCCCGCACCGAGCCGCTCACCCCCCCGCGGAAGGCGGTCCTCACAGCGGGCCGTAACTCTTAAATACTTCACATCTTCTGTACGTCGTCTCTCCTGATGAACAGAACGCTTTTTTCCGCTGGCTGTTAACAAAGTTAGATTCTCTCGAGTGATTGAGAAAGCACTGTGCCAGCCTAAAGTTCTATAAAAACTCTAAGTAATAGCAACAATAAAACCTTATTAGCCATTTCGGGCTCTGAATCAAGAGTTTCCGTCCTTGGCATCTAATTAAACGCCTTCCATTCGGCGGGAACACGCAGCATTGCACCTCTCCGAGTGCGCGCTCTCCTGGCGGCGATGAGCCCCTCGGCCAGGACACGGAGCGAGGCGCACACGCGCTCTGGGCTTGGATCGGGATGTTGCTAACTGCTGGGGGGGCGGGGAGGGGACAGGAGGAAAGCCATTGTTTTGGAAAACCCTGCAGGCACCTCAGGCGCTTTGGGGATGTTATCTTGTTATGGTCTGACCCCCACATTATGAGACAGGTGCAGCGTCACCCCTAAATGATGGGGAGGTTGAGTTCAGGCTTCACACTCAGCAACCCTAGAAGCCAAAGTGATCAGCGCCAGAACCCCAGGTTCTCATAGATCTTCTTCCTCTTCTTCTTCTTTTAAAAATATATATCGTTTGCTGGTCAGCATGGCCCAGTGGGTAGAGCATCGGCCTGTGGACTGAAAAATCCAGGGTTTGATTCACCGTCAGGGCACAGGCCCAGGTTGCAGGCTCCATCCCCAGTGTGGGGCATGCAGGAGGCACCCGATCCCTGATTCTCTCTCCTCATGGATGTTTCTCTCTGTCCCTCTCCCTCTTTCTGCCTCTCTGACATCAATAAAAATATTAAAAAAAGAAAAGAAATTGCTGAGACTGGTTTGGCTCAGTGGATAGAGCGTCGGCCTGCGGGCACATCTCCAGTGTGAGAAAGAAACATCCATCAGCTGCCTCCTGCACGCCCCTCACTGGGGATGTGCCCGCAACCAGGATACATGCCCTTGACCGGAATCGAACCTGGGACTGACGCTCTATCCACTGAGCCACACCGGTTTCGGCTCAACTCTCCTTTTTTAAAAAAATATGTTCTTATTGCCCTGGCCAGTTTGGCTTAGTGGATAGAGAGTTGGCCTGCGGACTGGAGGGTCCTGGGTTCGATTCTGGTCAGGTCTTGTTCAGGGCACATGCAGGAGGCAACCAATCTGTGTGTTTCTCTCACATCGATATTTCCCTCTGTTGTTCCCTCTCTCTAAAAAAAAATCAGTGGAAAAATATCCTCTGGTGATAAATAAATACCATATTTTCCGGTGTATAAGACGACTTTTTAACCCAGGAAAATCTTCTCCAAAGTCAGGGGTCGTCTTATACGCTGGGTATCATCTTATGGGGCAGGTATATCCCAAACTCTATATTTTAGCTGGAAAAGTTGGGGGTCCTCTCATATGCCCAGTCGTCTTATACGCCGGAAAATATTGTACATCTATTAAAAAAAAAACAGTTTCAGAGAGGAAGGGATCAAGTGCCTCCTGCTCACCCTACACGGCAGATCCAGCCCACAATGCAGGTGCCCTGACCGGGAATGGAACTGTGATTTCCTGGTTCCTAGATCAATGCTCAACCACTGAGCCACACCGGCCAGGCTCAACTCTAGTCTGATCGTTGTCTTTCTGAGGCCAGTCACTCCTATCTCTTCTGGTTACCATAGTAACTCAGCCTTCAGGAGGCCTTGGTAAGGCTAGAGGCCTCATATCTCCCTCAGACAGGCGGGACGGGGCTGGTGTCAGATCGCGCTCTGTGCAGAGCCCCGACGGGGCGGGCGGCGCTCGGAGATGCACTGGAACAGCAGTCGGTAATGAGCGCCCAGCACACAGCGCAGGAGCCGCAATTACCGAGCTCACACTTGACTTTTAAGTCCCGAGACTTCCGAGTCAGAAAATTCTGCTAATAACAGTTAATAAGAACTTAATCCTCACCGGTGAGGAGCGGGCAGGTCGTCTAGAAGGCGCGGCGGGCCACAGCTGAGCTAACAAACAGAAGTGCAGGTTGGTGACAACCGGAACCGCGAAGGACGGGACAATAGTGAGCGCGCCGAGGCTTGGCAAGCGGAGCCGGCAGGCAGGAAGCGGAGAAAGCCATTTACCTGATTAGCGCTTAATGACTTTCTGGCTGAGCGGAGGACCACTCTTCTACCTCCACCTTGTGGTCACACACAGAACTGGAGCCACGCCGGGTCCCCCGCCCCCCCCCTTTTTCTGTTGTTTTTTTCCACTTTTATAAATTTATTTGACAACCAGCAGTTAGTTCTCATCCATATTAACTGTTTGTATGCACGTATGTATGTATGTGTGTGTGTGTGCATGTATTTTAATCCTCCCCCAAGGATATTTCCCATTGGTTTTTAGAGAGAGTAGAAGGGAGAGGGAGAGACAGAGAAACATCGATGGGAGACACATCCATTGGTTGCCTCCTGCAGGAGCCCAACGAGGGCCCAGGTTGGGAAGGAGCCTGCAACTAAGGTACGTGCCCTTGACCAGAATCGAACCCAGGACCCTTTGGTCTGCAGGCCAATGCTCTATCCACTGAGCCACACCGGCCAGGGTTGTTTGAGTTTTAAAAACTATATTGATGTCAGAGAGGAAGGAAGAGAGAGAAACATCAGTGATGAGGGAGAAGCATGGACCGGCTGCCTCCTGCACGCCCCACACTGGGGATCCAGCCCGCAACCCAGGCCTGTGCCCTGACCAGGAATCAAACCGTGACCTCCTGGTTCCTAGGTCTGCGTCAACTGCTGAGCCACACTGGCCGGGCCACATTAACTGTGTAGATTGTTAAAGTGGTGACAGGTCTGTAGGTAACCAACGTGTAGAGCGTGTGGAGTGACTCTTCATCCTCACCTGACGCTTTCTGGACCTGGATGTGGTCTGGGTCATCCCTTGTCCCTTTGGCCCAGACAGCTGGTCGCGCCCGGCGTCAGTGCTCACACCTGGAGGTCGCATGTCTTTTGGGCACATTTTCAGGTCTCTCCGAGCGCCCGTGTGCACACTTTCTGGCACCCGCTTCTCTGCGGGAGCCATTGTGCCTGCCCCACCGGGAAAGGGAGCGCCCCTTCTTTTCTATTGGCCAAGCATCCCTGCGCTCAGTCCCCAAATGTGCCAGCTGCTTGGGTCTGCCCACCGGTTCACGGCTGTGGTTTCCAAGCCTCAGAGCTATGACATGACAGAGCCGCGGCCTTTCCACCCTGTGCCAGAGCCACCGCCGAGCACCCCGGTGGGGGAGATGTGTGTGCAGGAAGGTGGGGTCCAGGGCAGCAGTGCTGATGACATGCACGTGCCTGGGGTCATGGGTGAAAACGGAGGATGATCAAGGCATTTAGGCCTGAAACCAACACCTTTTTGAGGTCCCTCTTTTTAAACAATTATTATTTTAAATATACACTGAGTGGCCAGATGATGATGATTTCTGAACTCATAATAACCTGGCCACTCAGTGTGTGTGTGTGTGTGTGTGTGATTAGAGGCCCGGTGCATGAATTTGTGCACGGGTGGGGTCCGGCCAGCCTGGCCAGGGGCAAGGGACATGGACAGTTGGCCAGCCTACCTTCTGGTTGGACTCCTGTCGAGGGGACAACTTGCATATTAGTCTTTTATTCTATAGGATAGACACTGAGTGGCCAGATGATTATGTGTTCAGTGATCATCCTCATCTGGCCACTCCGTGTATATTTTTATTGATTTTAGAGAGGGAGGGAGAGTGAAATCCATGATAAGAGAGAATCATGGATCGTTGGCCTCCTGCACATCCCCACACTGGGTGGGGATCAAGCCCACAACCTGGCCTGTGTCCTGGGAATCAAACTGACCTCCTGGTTTATAGGTTGACACTCAACCACTGAGCCACGCCGACCAGGCTGATGTCCTTCTTTAAGGAAAGTACATAAGATTACAGGTCCAATGTTTGGTATGATGGGGAATTACATGAAAGTCTGAATTTTGAAGATCGATAACTACAAAATCCAGACAAGGCGACATAATATATTTCTAAACTGCCTAACCCCCCTCTACGGTTCTTTTTATCTTACAACTTTTGGCTGCATACTCCATATTGATTTTTGGTTTGATCGATAATTCCAAAAAAACATATAAAGTTAATCTGAAATTAGGGCCTACAAGAGCAATTCAAATGCCTTCTTAAATTGCCGCTACACAGTATTGGGCAACGTAATTATGTAATCGAATTACTCTTATGGGATAAAAATTGACTCATTGATAAATATGTTTCTTCAGGGTATTTTGCTGTGTCAGTGGCAATTTTCCCTTCCGCTTCGTCTGGAGCTGCCAGACTTCATCAGAGCAAGAGGCGCAGACACTAAGCTCCGGCCACTTCCCCCAGGGGCAGGACACGTGACTGCACAGACAGACCTGCTCCCTGCGTGTGCGGCTGCCAGAGGCTTGTGCCCTACAAACCAGCAATTCTGATAAATTCCACTTCCCACAGCCGGGCCGGCGTGGCTCAGTGGTTGAGCATTGACCTATGAACCAGGAGGTCACGGTTCAATTCCCGGTCAGGCACAGGCCAAGGTTGTGGGCTCCATCCCCAGTAGGGGACATGCAGAAACCAGGCGATCCATGATTCTCTCTCATCATGTTTCTCTCTCCCTTTCCCTTCCTCTCTCTGAAATCAGTAAAAATATGTTTAAAATACCGTATTTTCTGGCATATAAGACGGCTAGGCATATAAGACGACCCCCAACTTTTCCAGCTAAAATATAGAGTTTGGGATATAACCGTCCTATAAGATGACACCCGGCGTATAAGACGACCCCCGACATCGGAGGAGATTTTCCTGGGTTAAAAAGTCGTCTTATACGCCGGAAAATACGGTATTCTACTTCACATATATCCCATGCACAAGGAAAGAGAACTATATGGTGCTTTCCTGGCAGCAGGGTCCCCTTTGCCTCGGGGGGAATAAGAAGTAACCCCTGCTTAGAAGTTCCCATGTGTGATGATTGGAAGAGTTCTCCTCAGGGTGGCTTCTGACGCCACCCCTTCCACGCCCGGTCCCCCCACCCCAGAGTACCTGATGCTGAGAAGGCAGAGAGAGGATTCCGGAACGCAGCAAGGACACTGGGTCAAGGAAGGGCTTTCGCTTTTCATTTTCTTTTCTAAGCTGTGGCTAACTTCACCCTGCTTATGTGCCGGCTGGAGAGCCAGCAAAAGCGGCAGAAATCATAACAACAGAAGATGTGAAAATGAGGCTGGGAGACAAAGCTCTGAAAACCTCACAGAGCCGAAACCGGTGTGGCTCAGTGGATAGAGTGTCGGTCTGCAGACTGAAAGGTCCCAGGTTCGATTCCAGTCAAGGGCATGTATCTTGCTTGCCGGCACATCCCCAGTAGGGGGCGTGCAGGAAGCGGCTGATTGATGTCTCTCTCATCGATGTTTCTGACTTTCTATCCCTCTCCCTTCCTCTCTGTAAGAAACCAATAGAATGTATTAAAAAAAAAAACTCACGGAGAGAGAGAAGAACCCTCAGGGGGACAGGGGAGCAGCAGGAAAGGGGCACACACTATCCTGGGCCCTGCTTAGCTGGGTCCAGGAGCAGCTCCAGGCGCGGAACCTCTTTTTTATTGTTGTTGATCTTCACCGGAGGATATTTCCCATGGGTCTTAGGGAGTGTGGAAGGGAGAGGGAGAGACAGAAGCATCCATGTGAGAGACACATCCATGGCTGCCTCCTGCATGATCCCGACCAGGGCCTGCAACCGAGGTACGTGCCCTTGACCAGAATCGAGCCCGGGGCCCTTCAGTCTGCAGGCCGATGCTTTATCCACTGAGTCACACCAGCCAGGAGTTGGAAGGTGCAGGAGAGAAAGGCGATGATGCTGAGGCCCCCGCAGAGGGGCGGACTGTGTGGGGTGCCCAGGGAGAGATTAGCCTCGGATCTGGATCTGATAAGACGCCCTTGGCAATGAGACCACAGGGAGAGAGTGCCTGCGTGTCAGTGGGCTGGAAGCAGGCCCTTGTCCCTGCCAAGTTGAAGGCCAGAGGATCTGCTGAGGGTCAGGATGGGCTGGGTGTGTCAGCTAGAAAGGCTTTGACTCTGAATCCTCAAAAACCCAACGAAAGGCGGCTTAAACCCTAAGGCCTTCACAATTGAACAATAAAGAATTTAAATTAAAAAAAAAAATTGGTTGTGGCCCAGCTGGTTGAGCCTCAACCAATGAACCAGGAGGTCACACATGGTTCGATTCCCCATCAGGGCACAGACCCGGGTTATGAGCTTGATCCCCAGTGGGGGTGTACAGGAGGCAGCCGGTTGATGATTCTCTCTCATCACTGATGTTTCTCTCTCCCTCTCCCTTCCTCTCTAATCAATCTATATTAATAAAAGCATAATATGCTAATTAGACTGGATGAAGCTGGAGCTGTGAGGAAGCCCGGGTCCCGGGTGCCAGAGGGAAGCCAGGGGAAGGAAGGCCTACTCTGCATGAATTTCGTGCACTGGGCTTCCAGTAAAAATATATTAAAAAACAAAAACACGAGAGATTTCCCACAAGATGAAGTCGATTGGATACTTGGCATGTGGGAATGTCTTCAGAGATGAGCCATGGGGCACAGCTTACAGTTGCGTGGCTAATTAGTTTGTAGAAAACTAAGAACGGCGAGAGTCCATTAACTCCAGGGAAGATTCTGCAAGAAAAAATTCACCATGCCAAAACCGGTTTGGCTCAGTGGATAGAGTGTCGGCCTGCGGACTCAAAGGTCCGGGTTCGATCCCGGTCAAGGGCATGTATCTTGGTTGCAGGCACATCCCCAGTAGGGGGTGTGCAGGAGGCAGCTGATTGATGTCTCTCTCATCGATGTTTCTAACTCTTTATCCCTCTCCCTTCCTCTCTGTAAAAAATCAATAAAATATATTTTTTAAAAAATCACCATACCTGACAACACGGACCAGCTGTATAACAATATTTCAAGATGTCTAAGCATTGAATACGATAAACACTGAGGAGCGACACAATCAAAAGTGTGACATCACCATTGGGGGTGTGGGGTGGGGAGGGGAGGCACTGGTGTATGGGAAAAGCAGGAGGAATGAGGCAAATTTAAGGGAAAAATGGATGGATCATCATACGTTTTAGTTCTTTAAAGATTTTCACTTGTAAAAAAAGATAGTGATGATATTTGAAGAGGGCAGCAATCAGAGGATTCAGGGCTAGTGTAGAGTATGGTGGATAAAGCCATCTTTCCTTGCCAGAGGGAGAGCTGCAGGGTTCTAGAAGGCATAGAACTTTCTAGCAAGTGAGAAAGAAAATTCCTTTGTTTCTTCCTTTGGGGAAGGAGAGCACTGGGCATCATTCATCCTGGGCTTGCCAGCTCCCGCCGGCGCTAAGCCTGTAAGGAAAGCCGCTTAGCCCTGCGCTGCTTGATTGGAAATCATTTCTGTGCTCAGAGTTGGGGGGTATTTTTTAAAAAATTGATTTCAGGGAGGAAGAGAGAGAGAGAGAGAGAGAAACACCCATGATGATAGAGAATCAGGACCGGCTGCCTCCTGCACGCCCCTCACTGGGGATCAAGCCTGCAACCCGGGCCTGTGCCCTGACCAGGAATCGAACCCTGACCTCCTGGTTCACAGGTCGATGCTCAACCACTGAGCCACATGGGCCAGGTGGGAGGCTATTTTTAATAGGACAATAATGATCTTTTCATTTATAAGCTGCTTTATAACGTTCCGAGCGCGTTCACGTACATGAACTGATTTGACTTTCGCATGAATCCTGCGGGCGGGAAGCGAGTTATGGTTTTCATGAAGTGCAACAGCGGGAGCTCAGAGAGGCTGAGTGACATTTCCTAGGTCACACAGCCAGCCGGAGGCAGGGCCGATGGCAGGGCCAGGTGGACCCGCTGTCAATGGCTGTGTAATAGGTTGCCACACGTTCTGCAGCTTAAAGCACAGCCAATTCACCAGCGCACAGTTTTGTAGGTCAGAAATGGGGGCTCTCCCTCCCAGCGCTATGCTAATGTCTAATTTACATGCGGGGAAGAGCAGAGATCTTAAGTGGGTAGCTCGATTGCCTTTTCCGTGTGTATGGACCACGTGACCAGCACTCAAACCAAGACGGGGACCATTATCACCCCCCGAGAGCTCTCTTGTGTCCCTTTCTAGTCAGTATCACCCCCTAAGCTTCCCAGAGGTACCGCTATGACTACTTTACTACCGCAGATTAAATTTCGCCCGCTTTAAAGCTTCATATAAATAGAAGCGTGTCGTATTTACTCTTATACGTCTGGCTTATTTCACTTGGCAGGATAGCTATGTGATTCATTCATGCGATTGTGGGTCCATGCTTTGTTCTTTAAAAAAGATTTTAATTTTTGATTGAGGTATAATTGACATATAACATGTTCTTTTCAGATATACAACATAAGGATTTGGTATGCGTAGATATTGCTAAATGATTACCACATTTTAGTCTAGTTAACATCCGTCACCATAGTTATAATTTTTTTTCTCTTGATGAGTGAGAACTTTAAAAAATATACACTGAGTGGCCAGATTGTGATGATCTCTGAACGCATCATAATCTGGCCACTCAGTGTGCGTGTTATATATATTAGAGGCTGGTGTATGAATTCATGCATGGGTGGGGTCCGGCCAGCCTGGCCAGGGAGAGGGGACATGGGTGGTTGGCTGGCCTGCCTGCTGGTCGAACTCTTAGTCTAGGGGACAATTTGCATATTAGCCTTTTATTCTATAGGATAGACACTGAGTGGCCAGATGATTATGTGTTCAGAGATCATCCTCATCTGGCCACTCAGTGTGTTTTTTATTGATTTCAGAGAGGAAGGGAGAGCGAGAAAAAAAAAACAACGATGAGAGAGAATCATGGATTGGCTGTCTCCTGTGCACCCCCTACTGGGGATTGAGCCTGCAACCAGGGCCTGTGCCTGGGAATTGAACCTTGACCTCCTGGTTCATGGGTCACCCCTCAGCCATTGAGCCAAACGTGCCCGAGGTGATGAGGACTTGAGGTGACGCTGACGGCCCATCCCGTTGCAGGAGGACATCCGGGCTGCTGGGAGCTTGTGCTGGGGCATGAGGTCAGTCCCTTCCTCTGCTGATCAGAGTGTGGGTGCTGCTCCCCGCGGCTGGGACGGTTGCTGCCCTGGCTTCACCCCTAGGGACCAGGCGGGCCTCGGGCCCCTGAGGGAGTGGCCGCTGGACCAGGCCGAGGAGGGCAAGAGGCGAAACCAGGCTTCCCCTGAGGTGGATTGTTTGCCATCTCCATGGAGACCTGAGAGCCCCCCCCCCCCTTCTCCCCAGGAAAATCCTTGAGCTGCACTGTCCAGGAGGCGGGGAGAGGGGGGCTGGCCTGGCCTGCAAAGCCACCCGTAACACCAACCAGCCAACCACACGCAGTGCAGGCCCCTGTGTGGGTTTCAGGCTGGGACCCCCAGGCGCAGGCGGGGAGGGGGGAGGGGTCTGCGGGCGGGTTTTACGCTGGCCTGCCGCACAAACGTGCCTGACAAAGGGGCCCTCAGAGGCGAGGTTTACGGGCTCAGCAGCAAGCTGGGACTTGCTCCCCCGCTTGGGGAGGGGACCGGGGGTGATTTACAGCGGGCTCCGCCCCGCCCGTGGACTTCCCGCAGCTGAGGGCTCCGGGCGAGCAGCGGGGGTGACAACTGACGCCGGGGGCGATGGGTGTGATGGGCGGGCGCTCTGGGGGAGCCCGGACAGGAGGCCCCCACATGCCATGGAGGAGGTGTCACAGGCAGCGGGAGGTGGAGGGCCGAGGCGGAAGGGAAGAGGTGGGCCGGAGGCTGCTGGAAGCTTCTCTGCGTGGCTGTGCAAAGCGACCGGAGCGCCTCCAGATCAGGAGGAGCCCGGATGAGTTCTAGGTGACCCAGAGGATGGGGTACAAGGGGTTCACCTGCGGAGAGGACCAGGCCGCCTGTGGTGGACTGGAAAGTGAGCCAATCCAAGGTGAGCGAAGAGCTGGGTACTGCCGTGGGCAGCTGCGCCCAATCTCATGGGGTGAGCAAGGAAGCTTCAGAAAGAGTGAGAAACATCCATGAGGAGAGAGAGACATCGATCAGCCGCCTCCTGCACGGCTCCCACTGGAGATGTGCCCACAAGCAAGGTACGTGCCCTTGACCGGAATCGAACCTGGGACCCTTCAGTCCGCAGACCAACGCTCTATCCACTGAGCCAAACTGGTTTCGGCGGAAGTCATAGTTTGACTCCTGGTCAGGGCACATGCCCGGGTGCAGGCTCAATCCCCAGTAAGCGGGGCAGAGGTGCAGGAGGCAGCATATCCATTATTCTCTCTCATCGCTGATGTTTCTCTCTCCCTCTCTCTTCCTTTCTCTAAAACTAAGAATATATTTTTAAAAGCGCTAGCCACTTTGGCTCGGTGGACTGAAGGGTCCTGGGTTTGATTCCAGTCAAGGACACACACCCAGGTTGTAGGCTCAATCCCTGATGGGAGCAGGGAACAACCAATCAATGATTCTCTCTCATCATTAATGTTTCTATCTCTCTTTCTCTCCCTTCCTCTCTGAAATCAATAAAAACATATTTTTTTTAAAAGGGACTATTCGCCAAAACCGGTGTGGCTCATTGGGTAGAGCATCCACCTGTGGACTGAAGGGTTCCAGGTTCTATTCTGGTCAAGGGCATGGACCTTGGTTGCGGGCACATCCCCAGTGGGGGGCATGCAGGAGGCAGCTGATTGATGTCTCTCATCGATGTTTCTAACTCTATCCCTCTCCCTTCCACTCTGTAAAAATCAATAAAATATATTTAAAAAAAATAAAAAGGGACTACCCTTTATATCTATTAAAACAACAAAGTTTTTCTCTAGGTATTTACCTACATGTAGAATTGTTTTTAAAAAAAGAATATATTTAAAAAGGCAGGAGGAAATGCTGTTAAAGTTACTAAAATATAAAGCTTTTTCCTTTAAAAAATGTTTTCCCACTCCTAAAACACACTAGGAGTAACAGCAGTACATGAGTCACAACAGAAATTCACAAATAGCGAGACAATTATCTCTGTTTTTTTCATTTTATGCAATACAACAAATAAGACTTTATTAATGCGATCTCTTGATTGATCACCGTTTTCTGGCTCATTTACCTACAGATTCATTTATTAGGTCATCAAAGTTTATACTTTTAGCGATTTCATTTCCAATCAATATAAATTGAGGTGACATCAGTCACTCTGGCACACGCCGCTCCGATAATGTCGCGTTTGGAAGAGACTCTTCCTGCGGATGCACCGCCGCTGTAAGTGTCTTTAGAGGCCGTGACAACATTGCGATCAATTTCTGAGAGCCCCTGCACAACGCTTGGAAACTTAAAACTTTCCGCTTCTCTGGAACCGATGGTTCTCACGAAACAATTTTTTGAAAAATTTTAACTGTAAATATCAGTTTCATGTTAAGTCTGAATTTAATTTTCAATGTAAATTTATACAATGGCATTTAAATATTTTCTCTGACATTTCCTGTAACTTGTGGAGGTCACGGGAGAAATTGAAAACGGCTTCGTGATTTATATGTAATCAAAATGCCCAGTTGTGCATTCTATCACTGCATCTTCAATCACAAGGAAAAATCAATTTAAAAAATTGTCTTCGTTGTTAATAATTGGTTCATCGGAAGCTTCCGATGAAAATAGTGTTCTTTTCGCTTGAATTTGACGAGCTTTAGATTTAATTTCTAGTTCTGAGCCTGTGGGTATTTGCCAGGCTGTAGTCTTCAAAGCCCAAGACCCTTAGCGGGGAAAAGCTCTACCAGCTCGAGGTAGGCTTTGCGGTGGCATCCTCGCGTCTGATTTTTCATAATTTACTGGCCAAGTTTACTGTCTGGGCTCCGGCAGTTTCCGTCCAGGGGCTCATGTTGGAGAGTTAAAAATTGTGCAGCCTGGCCGGTGTGGCTCAGTGGTTGAGCATCACCAGGAGGTCAGGGTTCGATTCCCGGTTAAGGGCACAGGCCCAGGTTTCGGGCTCCATCCCCAGTAGGGGGCGTGCAGGAGGCAGCGGATCCATGATTCTCTCTCATCATTGAGGTTTTTTTCTCTCTCTCCCTCCCTCTCTCTGAGATCAATAAAGATATATTAAAGCCTTAGGCAATGTGGCTCAGTGGATAGAGCATTGGCCTGCGGACTGAAAGGTCAAGGGTATGTACCTCGGTTGCGGGCTCCTCCCTACACCTGGTCCTGGTTGGGGCTCGTGCAGGAGGCAACCAATCGGTGTGTTTCTCTCACATGGATGTTTCTCTCATCTTCCCCCCCTCTTTCCCACTCCCCTGACAATCAATGGGTGAGGATGCCGTGGGGGGGGGGGTCCTGCATGGATGGGCAGGGTGGCCTCCGCGGAGCCGCCTGTCTCCTCCGCTGGGCTGCTCCTGCCATCGGCAGCACCAATCCGGGCTGCGGGCTCTGGCACCCTGCCTACGGCGGGGGGGGGGGGGCACCTGCGCGGGCACCAGGGAACCGCTTGGGCTGTGCTGTCCGCGGAGCCCGACTTGCCACTCAAGGTGTCTGTGCTGTCACACGCATGCGCCATGGTCCCGCCAGATGCCACTTATGAAACCCAAGTTCAAGATCAAATGACGACTTTCCAGGAGGAGGCAGCAGAGCAGGAAAGCAAGATGGGGCCCTTCCTCTCTGTTTCCCACTGCTGCCCCTCCACATACCTCACACGCACTCACTCACACACTCACACTCATACACACACTCATACACACCTCACTCATACACACATGCTCACATACACTCATTCACACATTTTCACACTCACACAAACTCACACTCATAGACACACACATATGCTCACACTCACAAATGTTCACACACACATTCACACTCACACACATTCACATTCACACACACACACTCATACACACACTCACACACACACACACACAGATACACACTCATACACACACACATTCACACACACACACTCATACACATACACACACACAGATACACTCGTACACACACCTCACACACACACATGCTAACACACTCATACACACACATTCACACTCACACACACACACACATGCTCACACTCACACATGCGTCCGCACACACGCACACACCCTCCCTGGAGCTGCGGGGGCCACCCTCCCGCTGCGAGGCCGTAATTAGCGCCTAATCCTCTCCTGCATTAGCGCCGCCCCCCCCCCCTCCTTCCTGCGTTTGCTCTGGGAGAGGCATTAGCGGCGCATTACGCTCCGCCATCCATCCCGCTACCTGTTTATCTGGGTGCTTGCGGGCGCCTATCACCGCGGGATCTGGGCCTTTCGACAGCCCCATTAGACCAAATTCATTACCGAGGCGGCCCTCCCCCCCGCGCACAGGGCGCCCGCCGCGGGGCTCCGGGGAGACCGGCCAGCAGGAGCCTCCTGTGCTAACTCTGGGGCGCATTGGGCGGCTCTGTCAGAGGGGGGGGTCAGTATGTGGGGCATTTACAATGCGAAATGATTCCAATTCCATCGCGCCCCGAATATCAGAGTGAGCCCCGAGCTGTTTGCACAGGGGGCTCGGATATGAACCCCTTTGTCACCCTGAGTTCCCGGGGTGCCCTCCGGCCTCCCTCTGAGTTCAGGGTCTTGGAACCCAGATGACAGGCAGAAAGTCGGTGGTTATTGTCATACCCCCCCACCCCCCACTGATGAGGCCAAAACAGGACAGTGGGGAGCAGGTAGAGTGTAAGAAACACGAACCATCCCCTGGTGGCCGTGAGCGCCTTGTCCCGAGGAGAGAGGGCGCACGCTCACCGGGCTGGGAGCTGCTCAAGGGCCCTGGGAGCCACCTGGAGGCCCGGCCCATCCTCCGCCTCCTCCCCATCCGGGAGCTGCCCGTTGTCATGGAAACCTCAGCCACCTCGTTGCAGAAGCCAGGGGGATGGGAGGCTGCGTGGCCCACAACACTCCCCACCCCCGCCCCCATGCTTATGTTAAGATCAGAGGGTTTGGGGGAGTGACAGGTATTGGGGAGCCGTGGCGGGTGAGCTTCGATTGCCAGACCTTGGCACCTGGGAAACACTCTGCGCTGCGTTCAAGTTCCCACCAGGTCCCCGGGGCGGGGGGGTGGGGGTGGGGGACATGGGGGCACGCATGTGCAGTGCTGTCTCCGGAAAAGGAACCCAGGAATGGGTTGCCCACCACCCGCTTTAAGGGGGTGCAAGCAGCTTAAGCTGCTCAGTACGAGTCGTATCTGTGTCATCTGACCAAACACCATGTCCACCCAGGACTTTCGGGGTCCCTGCTGTGGCATTTCCCTGGGGTGGGGGGCTCACGCAGTCCAGGTAGGAGAATGGAAATGCCGTCCATCTGGAAGAGGAAGAGCGGGTGGAAAGACTTGCCTTTTTAAAAATATACATTTTATTGATATTTTACAGAGAGGAAGGGGAGAGGGAGAGAGAAACATCGATGAGAGAGCGACATCCATCAGCCGCCTCCTGCACGCCTCCCACTGGGATTGTGCCCACAACCAAGGTCCATGCCCTTGACCGGAATTGAACCTGGGACCCTTCAGTCTGCAGGCCGGTGCTCTATCCACCGAGCCAAACCGGTTTTAGCTCCCTTGCCTTTTAAATGACATGATGCTGACATGCTAATGCGGACACGCTGCTGTTGGGGCGTCTGAGTTCTCTGGCTGTCTAACCACAGCGGCGGGCGGCAGCGTGGGGGGAGGAGCAATGAACTTGAACAGCTTGTGTACCTCCTGTGTCCGCAGGAGAGACTCGGGAACACCGATTGACTTGCCCTAATGATGGAAGTCATTGCCCTGAATACCACTTTCAGCTGAGGACAAGAGGCGGGGGGTCGGGGTGGGGGTGTGTGTGGGGGAGCAGGTGCAAAGACCAGTAAACAAGGGCGAGGCTGCTCTGCGGGTTTTATAGACGTCATTCTCTCAGAGTTCGTGTGTGTGTGTGTGTGTGTGTCCTCGCTGGCCGGTATTTCTCCCTTGATTTTTAGAGAGAGTGGAGAGGGAGAGAGAGAGAAATATCAATGCGAGAGACACCTCAATTGGTTGCCTCTGCACAGGGAGCCAGCCTGCACCCCAGCTACATGCCCTTGCCCAGAATCGAACCCGGGACCCTTCAGTCCACAGACAGAGGCTCTGTCCACTGAGCCACCCTGGGGAGGGCTGGTAGGCAGTTCTGAGTCCAGGCCTGGTCTGCTGGCGGTGAGGGCCGGCCTGACCGGGGCAGGAGACAGCCCTGCAGATGGAAGGAACTCTCGGTGCGCCCTGACAGAATCGAACCCGGGATTTCTAGGTTCGTGGATGACGCTTCACCCCGGAGCCACGCCGGCCAGACTGCTGTGGTGCTGACCAAAGGCCAGGCTGGTGCGGTGTTGGACTTTGTAGTCCAACAGATGGAGCACAGCGACTGCTTAATGGGAGCTGCTCAAGGAATCGGCAGCGTGGACTTGACCGCTGGCCCGGCCCGCCTGCTGCGGTCCAGAGCCATGAATGTGGTGCTCCCGTGGGAAACAGGCTGGATCCCAGGGGGACCCTCTGAGGGACTGTTTGAATACGTTTCAGAATCACCCCAATGAAGTGCCACGAACTGAGCGGCTTACCACCCCCGGACGTACTGCGCCCCAAGTCTGGAGGCTGGAAGCCCGGCACCCAGGTGCCTGTGGGGGGGTTCCTCCCGGAGACTCGGAGGCAGACGCTTTCCAGGTCTTCCCCGCTTCCGGTGCCTGCGGCCATCCCTGCGGCTCTTTGCTTATAGACACATCATTCCGAGCTCGGCCTCTGTCTTCATGTCAACGCTGTGTGCGTTCTCCTTTCTTCTTCCTTTTTTAAAATATGTGTGTATTGATTTCAGAGAGGAGGGGAGAGGCAGAGAGAGAGAAACACCCATGAGGAGAGAGAATCACGGATCAGCTGCCTCCTGCACGCCCCACCCTGGGGATGGAGCCCACAACCCAGGCCTGGGCCCTGACCAGGACTCGAACCCTGACCTCCTGGTTCACAGGTCGATGCTCAACCGCTGAGCCACGCCGGCAGGGCAAGGACACTTGTCATTGCATTTAAGGTCCCCTTGGATAATCCAGGACCTCACCCTGAGAGTGTGAACTTCACCCTGACTGCAAAGACCATTATGCCAAATATGGTCCCATTCATAGGTTCTGGGTGGACATAGCTTTTTGGGGTCCCCCTGAAACCCACCACAGATGTGAAGATCAAGTGCTTCTCTGCAGACTCGCATCCCTCGTTGCCAGGGGTGCCCCTGGTGCTGTCCACGCCTCGCACTGCCGGGCCAGCGTGGCCTAGGGGCTGAGCATCGACCTGTGAGCCCGGTCAGGGCACAGGCCCGGGCTGTGGGCTGGATCCCCAGTGGGGGGCGTGCTGGAGGCAGGCGGTCCCTCCTTCTCTCTCATCGTTGCGGCCCCCTCTCCCTCCTCCTCTCTGAGGCCAATAAAAAGTATGTATTTCACAAAGCCCGGCACTGAGCTGGCTCTCGCGCATCCCAGGACCCGGGGCGGAAGCCAGGGAAGGAGAGGCAGTGGCTCTGGGGCAGGCCTGCCCCCCCCCCACCCCGGCTGCAGGCGAACCCCAGGTGGGTCCAGGGGGGCTGGCGGAGGCAGCGTTGGCAGGTGCGTTGGCGGGGACGGAGGCGGGTGTCATCCTTTGGGAGATGGATGACAGAGAGCGTCCCTGGGTCCCGGCCCTCCCCCTCCTCCCCCTCCTCCTCCCGCCTTCGGTGCCCTGGCCTTGCCTCGCCGCCGCTGGAAGAGATGAATCAGCAGGAACGCCTCCTGTCTGCCAGAAAGATCAGGCCGCGGGGTTCACGTCCCTCCCACACAGGCAGCCCGGGGCTCCGGCTGCGCCGCGCCGCCTTTGATAGCGCAGCCTCCGCCCGGAGCGGGCCGGGCGGAAAGGGGGCGGGGTGGGCGGAGGGGGAGAAGTAATTAGTTTGATGAATCCTCTTTTTAAGTCATTCTCTACACGGCTCTCGCGGCGTTAGAGGCTCAGCGATGCGTTCCCTGAGTTTTATGAATCCTTAAACACGGGCCATTTTTCAAACGCGAGAGGTGAGAGCAGTCAGCCGGCGCGCGAGCCCAGGGTGTCCCCGCGCAGCAAGGACGCCTGGCGGGGCCGGCCGGCCGGCGGCGGTGCGGAGGGAGGCCGAGCTGGGCTACCCCGCGGCCCGGAGGTGCTGCGTGTTCAATGCCCATCCAGGCGCTCGGCAAGCCTTTTAAAAACCCAAATACTGTTATTGTTGTCAGAGCGGAAGGGAAACAGAGAGAGAAACATCCATGAGGAGAGAGAATCATGGATCGGCTGCCTCCTGCATGCCTCACACTGGGGATGGAGCCCACCACCCGGGCCTGGGCCCTGACCGGGAATCGAACGTGGCCTCCTGGTTCCTAGGTCGATGCTCAGCCACTGAGCCTCGCAGCCAGGCTGGGCACGCCTTTGGCCATGGCCGCCTGGCACTCTGCTCTGGGGCTGGGAGGTGCGGCCCGGCCTCCCCTGTAGGAGCCCACGGCTTGCGCCCACGCGTGGCCCGAGGAAGACTGCCCTTCCTGGACCCTACGCACTAGGCTGGGCGGTGACAAGTGCCAGACTGCCCGGGTGATGGCAAAATGGCCCCCAATTCTCCCCTGCCCTATGATCGTTTTCTCTCTCTCCAACCTTGAACTTGGCCATCAGTTCACTTTGGCAACTCACAGCAGAAGTGCTTGCTCAGTGGTGACAGCGTCAGGCCTAGGACTGAAGGGTCCCGGTTTTGATTCCCAGTCAAGGGCATGGACCTCAGTTGCAGGTTTGACCCCCACCCTGGTCAGAATGTGTGCAGGAGGCAACCAGTCAATGAGTCTCTCACATGGATGTTTCTCTCCCTCTCTCCTCCTCCTCCCCCTCCCTCCCTCCCTTTCCCTCTAAATCTCAATGGGGAAATGTCCTCAGGTGAGGACTGAAATTACAAAGTGCTTCCATGGGGGGCTCTCCACTGGCTGCTTTGGGGACCTTCCGCCACCAGGGGGCCTTGGCTTGTGGTCCCTTTAGCTCACCCGACAGCCAAGCCTCAGAAGTAGCAGAAGCAGCTTTGGGGGGGTTGGAGGGTGGGAGGTATGGGGGCGAACGTATGCTTGTGTGTGTGTGAGCATGTGCTGGGTATGTATGTGTGTTGTGTGCAGACACATATGTACACATATGTTTGCATGTGTCTGCCTCCTCTGAGGTCATGCCACTTTCTCTGACCCTATCCACAAGGGGAGGGCTGGGGGGCTGGGGAGCAATGGAATGGCCCTTCTTTAAATATGATTTTACTAGAGGCCTGGTGCACTGATTCATGCACTGGTGGGGTCCCTCAGCCTGGCCTGCACCCTCTTACAATCCAGGACCCCCTGGGGACATCGGAGATCCGGTTTTGGCCTGATCCCCATAGGCAGGCCAAGGGACCCTACACACCAGGCCTCCAGGATGCATATATGATCTTTGGTTAATTTCTTTCCACCCTTCCCTCTCCCCTCTTCCTTCTGAGATTCATCTGTCTGTTCCATGTTTCCATGCCTGTGGTTTCTGCTCCTGTGTTAAACATCTGCCCCTAGTGGTCAGTGAGGTCATAGCTACTGGCCAGTTGGCTGGTTGGCTGGTTGGCTGGTTGGTCGCTTGCTTAGGCTTTTATATATATATATACTAGAGGCCTGGTGCATGAAAATTCATGCACTGGGGGGGTCCCTCAGCCCAGCCTGCCCCCTCTCACAGTCTGGGAGCCCTCAGGGGTGGGAGGCGACCCGGCGATCAGGGGAAAGTAACACCCTATCACACCTCTGCTGCTGCCACTGCTGGCAGCGCAAGCCCCAGCCGGCCCTGGTTACCTGAGCTTCAGGCGGCCCTGGACTGGCCCAGGGCAGCTGGGGGGCTGAGGCAGGTGCACCATGTACCTGCCCCCCCTTCCCTGGCTGGGCTGAAAGGACTGGGGGACTCCAGTGAGGCTGAGGGGACTGGGCACCACCATCTTGTACCTGTGGGCGTGGGCGCCGCCATCTTTGTGATGGTGTGATGGTCAATTTGCATATTCTCTTTATTAGATAGGATTGCTTTCAGAGAGAGGAAGGGAGAGGGAGAGAGAGATAGAAACATCCATGATGGGAGAGAATCATGGATCAGCTGCCTCCTGCACGCCCCACACTGGGGATGGAGCCCACAACATGAGCCCTGTCAGGAATTGAACTGTGACTCCCTGGTTCATAGGTCAACGCCCAACCACTGAGCCACACTGGCCGGGCTCCCCTGCCCTCTGCAAGAGCACGTCCCCTGCGGGCCAGCGCCCAGGGAGCGGTCGGCAGCTCTGCCCGGGAAGCTGGGGTTGGCGGGGGATGCTGGCTCCCGTGCTCTCTGCTCCCAGCCCGGCTAATCACAGCCCCGCGTGTTTTGACTGAAGTCTCTGCCTGCCTCTTGGGATTGATGTGAAGATTAATGCCTGTTTAGCAAATTACAGCTTCCCCGGCACCTCCCGCTCCTGGGAGTGGAGCCTTGGAAACGGAAAATAAAAACAAACCTCGCGGCTCCGTGTCAGGGCTTGGCCACAGCGGTGGTGGCCGGGCCGGTCTGCAGACGGGGAGCTTAGAAAGCGGGGTGAGGCCGGGCCTGCCAAGGAGACGGCGGAGGGACGCCGAGCCCACCCTCCAGCTGGGGGCGCGGGAGAGCCTGGGAGCGGGCCTCGTGGGAAGACGGCCAAGGGCAGCTGCGGCCAGGCCTGGCTCCTCTGCAGGCCCGACGGGGGCGCGGGGAGGCTGCCCGCGCACGGAGCAGCCTGTTTCCGCCTCTCCGGGGCACGGGCCTGAGCCCATCCCTTACCAAACGGCTTTTATTGATTTTATGAGAGAGAGGAGGGGGTGGGGGGAGAGAGAGAGACATCCATGATGAGAGAGAATCATGGATCAGCTGCCTCCTGCACACCCCACATGGGGGGTAGAGCCCACAACCTGGGCCTGTGCTCTGATCAGGAGTCGAACCCTCAGTGGCATTGCTCTGGCAGAAGGTTCTGGAGGCTTCCCCAATTGTCTAGAACAGTGATAAGCAAACCTCCACTCGCGAGCCACATGCGGTTCTTTGACCCCTTGAGTGTGGCTCTTCCACAAAATCCCACGGCCTGGGCGAGTCTATGTTGAAGAAGTGGCCTTAGAAGAAGTTTAAGTTTAAAAAATGTGGCTCTCCAAGGACATTTCCATCGTTACCCTGTGGATATTTGGCTCTGCGGACTGATGAGTTTGCCGACCCCTGGCCTAGGACTTCGGCAGGCGTGCCAGAGGCCGGGTCCAGACGGCCTTTCTGGTGTGGAGCCCAGAGCAGCCGGACAGCCCCCTGATGACCCGGGCCCTAAGGGGGTGAGGGTCCCAGGAGCCAGGAGAAAGCCAATGGCCTGTGATGACCAGGCTCAAGCGGGGAGCCCCTCACCCCCGCCTTATGGGCAGGAGTGGCCCACGCGGCCAGGCATGCTTTACAGCGTCTCCATGCCCCTCTGTCCACGTTGGCCCGCAGCCCCCCAGGCCCGCACCCCCTCTTCCACCCGCCCTGTCCCTGCCCGCAGCTAGTGCCCACGGCTCCCCCCAGGAATGGTCTGGAACCTCCTTCCTCCTTACTGGCAGGGTCTCCACGTGTCACGGCCCTGAGGTGCATTTGAACTTCCACATTGCAGCCGGGTGGGGTGGCGCGGCCTGACGGAAGGAATGTGTGGCCACTGGTGGAATCTCAGGCATCCGGCACCAGCGGGGGAGGGGGGGCGGGGGGGGTTCGGCCAGGACTTTCCTGCGCAGACAGCTGGCTGGCAGCCACCCTGCGCCCTGAACACCGGACTGCAGCCACGGGGCTGGGGGGTGGGGGGGCTCGGAGAGCAGCGGGGCAGCGGCTAGCGCCAGGCGGCACAGGGGTGGGAGTGTGTGTGTGTGGGGGGGGTGCTCCCAGCGCTCGGTGGCCAGCTCCCAGCCGTGCAGTTGGGCTTATTTATAGGGTGAAGGGCGCGCCCGGCTGGGGTGCGCAGAGCCCGTTGGGCTGGAGGTGAAATATTTACGTGGCGCCGGCTCCCCAGCAGCCTGCCCTCGCCTCGTGATGCGATTTCTCAGCGCAAACCCTGCGCCTAGAAACAGAGCCTGTGGGCAGGGCTTCTGGACCTCGGACCTGACAGAGAACTTCGCGTTCCAAGCAGGGGAGACCCAAGTCCATCTCACACTGCACATGCGCCGAGTCTCATTAGGATTTGAGTGTCTTCTTGTTTGTTTGTGTGTTTTTTTAATATACTTTATTGATTTTTTTCACAGAGAGGGATAGAAAGCCAGAAACATCGATGAGAGAGAGACATTCATCAGCTGCCTCCTGCACGCCCCCTACTGGGGATGTGCCCGCAACCAGGATACATGCCCTTGACCGGAATCGAACCTGGGACCTTTTAGTCCCCAGGCTGACGCTCTATCCCAGCGGTTCTCAACCTGTGGGTCGTGACCCCTTTGGGATCAAGCGACCCTTTCACAGGGTTCGCCTAAGACCATCAGAAAATGCAGGTATTTACATCACGATGCATCACAGTAGCAAAATTTCATGGTTGGGGGTCACCACCACATGAGGAACTGTATGCAAGGGTCGTGGCCTTAGGAAGGTTGAGAACCACTGCTCTATCTACTCAGCCAAACCGGTTTCGGCTGTTTGTTTTTTACATATGTTTTTATGGATGTCAGAGAGGCAGGGAGAAGAGAGAGAGAGACATCCATGATGAGAGAGAAGCATGGACCGGCTGCCTCCTGCACAGCCCCCACTGGGGATGGAGCCCACAACCTGGGCCTGTGCCCTGACCAGGAATCCAACCGTGACCTCCTGGTTCACAGGTCAACGCTCAACCACTGAGCCACACTGGCCAGGCTCTTATTGTTTAGCCTGACATCAGGATAAGGAGGGAATGGCCAGTATATTTCACCTTTTTAGATAAAGTTCAGAAACTTCTGCACAGAGTCCTTTATAATGCCCCCCCCCCCCCGCCCTTTTAAACCAAAGCTCGTGTGTTTGGTTTCAGGGGGCAGGGGGGGGCGAAGAGACTTCTGGGAAGTTCTGAAAGGCGGCACCAGAAGCATTGTGGGTAACTCTAAATGAGCACTGACTACATGCAGGCGGGGTTCTGAGTGTTTCCCAGGCAGCGACCTCACTGAACTGTCTCCACAGCCCCGGGGGGCCCAGCACCCTCTCTAGCTGACACAGGAGGCTCCCGAGGCACGAGTGGGACGCTGGCGAGGAGATCCAAAGCCAGGCCGCCTGTCCCGCGCCTGTTAACACTCGGACACATTGATGTGCGAACTCGCTCTCTGGCCGAGCCTCTGGGACCCATCCAAACCCAGTGTAGACAGCAGCTGAGCCCCAAGGGGGAGAGAGGCCCCGTGCCCGCTGGCGAGGGGGGCAGAAAGCTGGGGGTGCAGCCTGCCGTGGTTCTCTGTCGTCATGGATCTCTCTCTCTCTCTCTCTCTCTCTCTCTCTCTCTCTCTCTCTCTCTTCCTCTCTGAAATCAATCAATGGATGTTGATAGGAGGTTAGTTTCGAAAACAAGACTCAAGCCTCTTGTTGCGAAATCCAGGCCAGGTGTTTGCCCGGCGCCACAGCGCGCATGCTCAGTCTCCGCAGCCTCCACGCCCGGCCTGCAATAAGGGGCGGCCCCTGGGCCCCCTTGTCCGGAGCCGGTGCTTCGGGAACATTCCTCCCAAGCTGCACGTAGGCCCCCTGTGTCAGGAGTGGGAGGGCCGCGGCCCAGGCGCAGCCCCCGCTCTGCAGCTGGGCATCGCAGAGGGTCTGCCTGGACCGCACCTTGCGAAGGGCTGGGCTGTGGGTGAGAGCGGTTACGGGTCTCGCGGTGGCACAGTGCCAGGGGCAGTGCTGGGAGCTGGAAATCGGGTCTCATCCTGGCTCTGCTGGAACTTGCTGTGGGATCTTGGGCATCTCATTTCCTGTCTCTCTCTTTCTGTCTCTGTCTTTCTCTCTGTGAGTCTCTGTCTCTCTCTGTCTCTCTCTCACTCTCTCGTTTGTTTGTTCATCTAGAAACTTGCTCTATGTGACCTCCAAGCGCCGTCAGACCGGGACGTTGGGCTGGGGGAGTCCGGCGGCTGATGCTCTATCCACTGAGCCACACCGGCCAGGGCCAAAGCGTCGATTTTCTTAGGATGGGAGCCTGGGTCTGGGGGCCTGAACACGGAAGAAAGAGCACCCGAAGGTCGGGGGCAACAAAAGAGTCCGGTAATGTGATTGGTCACAGTCCAGTGCGGCTGTCCCCCTGCCCCCTGCCCCCTCTCCCTGCCCCCGGCTGGCCTGGAGCCTCGGCCAGGGCACCTTCAGGGCGGGCTTGCTGAGCTGGCAGGCGGGCTCTGCCCCCACACGGCCTGTCCCAGCCCCTCACCTTGCGGGGAGCAGCGGCAGTGTTCCGCGGCTGTCCCCGTGCGAGATGCTCCGTGATTTACTCACGCGGAGGGACCTTCGTTTCTCAGCGTGACGGCCGGGGCAGCCGTGATGGATGGCGGCCCCTGAGTGCTCGGAGCCTGGGAGCGGGGAGGGAGGGGGAGGGGAAGGAGGGGGAGAGGAGGGGGGAGGGAGGGGCCAGGCTGAGGGCCACGTGGGGACACCCGAGAGGTGGAGGAGGGACAGAACCTTGTGCGCTTGTCCTGACCCAGACAGGGGACCCATAGCACTGGGGAACGCACGGGGACCAGACCATATCTTCTTCCCCTTCTTTTAATGTTTTTCATTGATGTCAGAGAGGAAGGGAGAGAGAGAGAGAGAGAGAGAGAGAGAGAGAGAGAAACATCCGTGATGAGAGAGTCATGGATCGGCTGCCTCCTGCACACCCCACACTGGGGATGGAGCCCAAACCTGGGCCTGTGCCCTGACTGGGAATCAAACCTGGGACCTTTCAGTCTACAGGCCAATGCTCTAACCACTGAGCACACCAGCCAGGGCGGACCACACTTCCACCTTGGGCAGGTCACAGAGCTGCTTGCTGGGGTCCTCGCTGCTCCCTACCCCCTCTCTCTGTCCCTCCTGCCCCCCTGCCCTCTCTCTCTGTCTCTCCTGCATGCCCCCCACTGGGGATGGAGCCTGCAACTGGAAATGTACTTGATAGACAGTGAGCACTGGCCACTGAGACCCCCCTGCTCAGGGTCCCCCTCAGGGGTTGGGGGACGGCCCTAAGGATGGGGTGCTCCCTCCACCTACCTCAGCTCTCACACACACATGAAATCAGAGCCACCCACTGATGGTAACCGTCCACCATCACCCCGACCTCAGCAAAAGGCTACTTCCCGACTGGCAATGGGCCACGCAGTCATTTTTACCGAACAAACTGGGACTTAGTGCTGACCACGTGCCCGGTGATGTGAGAACCCTTCCCAAACACTGACTCTCCCCACAACCAGAGGAAGACCTAACCCTAATCCTAACCCTAACCCTAACCCTAACCCTAACCCTAACCCTAACCCCAATCCTAACCCTAACCCTAACCCTAACCCTAGTCCTAAACCTAATGGTAACCCTAACCCTAACCCCAGCCCTAACCCCAATCCTAACCCCAATCCTAACCCAAGCTCTAATCCTAACCCTAACCCCAATCCTAACCCTAACCTCAATCCTAACCCCAATCCTAACCCAAGCTCTAATCCTAACCCTAACCCCAATCCTAACCCTAACCCCAATCCTAACCCTAACCCTAACCTTAACCCTAACCCTAACCCTAACCCTAACCCTAACCCTAGTCCTAAACCTAATGGTAACTCTAACCCTAAGTTAGTCACCCACGCTGGGCTCTGGTACGGCCTCGAGGTGCCACACGCGTCGCTGCTCCACCCAGATGGGCTGCGCCCCGGGAGGAATGCGCTTCTGGGCCGGCCGTGCCCTGTCCGCCTCCTTTGCGGAATGACTTCCGGTGCATCGGTCTCTGCGCCAGGCCTTGAGCTGAGAGTGGCCGCCGCCACCCAAAACACAAATGGACCAAAGCGCTGGTAGCAGAGCCGGGGCGCCCCCCTCGCCCCCCTCTGGAAGACGCCCAGCGTCTGCGGCCCCGCTGACTCATCCCGCCTTCCAGAAGAGGCCGGTCTGCGGCTCCCAACAGCCCTGGCCCAGGCCTGCCCAACCTCCATAGTGTGCCTATCCGTTAGGCCCAAGGAGGGGGGTGTGGGGGGGGAGCCAGAGAGAGGGAGAGGGGCAGGCAAGGAGCAGAAACCGCTGGCTTGTCCCCAGCCTTCTCCCCTCTGCCTTCTCCCGGTCCCCCCCCATCCCATGACTCGCTAGCGGGGTCAGTTTGTCCATCCTAGTGAAGGCACTGACTGAGCCGGGTGGCACCTAGCACAGCCTCCCCGAGGTGACAAGTGTGCACGTCACAAGAGCATCGGGGACCTGCAGCTGCGGAAGGAAGCCAGGAGCCGGGGACCCCAGGCCGCGGTAAGGAGCCTGTGATTTGGAGCAGTGGTGGGGGCAGGTGGGGGCTTAGGAAGCGGGTGAAATTAATGGGCTCCCCAATTTCTGAGCTGCTAAAGACCCCAATATAATTCACGTGTCTGCTCTCAGGAAAGGGGACCCCATCCCCAATTCAGAGGCAGATCTTTTTTTAAAATATATATTTTTATTGATTTCAGAGAGGAAGGGGGAAAGAGAGAGAAACATCCATGATGAGAGAGAATCATAGATGGGCTGCCTCCTGCACGCCCCACACTGGGGACCGAGCCCGCAAACCCCTCCCACACTGGGGATCAAGCCCGAAACCTGGACATGTGCCCTGACCCGGAATTGAACCGTGACCTCCTGGTTCATAGGTCCACGCTCAACCGCTGAGCCACGCCCACCAGGCCAGAGGCCAATCTTTACCATTCTAGCCCAATCAGTGGTAACCCCCAGAAACAGGACAGGGGTCATGTGACCCAGTAGCCTGGAGACCGAGCTGTGCTGTTAGAGGTCGCGTCTACCTGCGATGTGAATCCGCAGCCCTCCTGAGACCCAGAGCTGCAGGAGAGGGGCACAGAGCACAGAGGCTGGGTTTCTATGACTTGCAGTCCAAAGCATGGTAAGGAGGCAGCCTAGACATCATTTGGGAGCCGAAACAGTTGGGTACCCCCCCCTTCCCGCACCCGAGGGCAGTTGGAGCGGTAGGCTCACCTCTCCCTTCCTCTCTGCAATCAATAAAAACACATTTCATAAAAAAGAAGAAGAAACACTGAAAAACCAGTTTCAGCACAGGTTTCATGGAGTTACCAAGGATACGGAGATCCTGTTGGGGGGGGAGGTGCAGGGGCGGGGGGTGGGGTCTCCCGTGGGAAGAGAATAAACAGGCAGCAGGCTCCCGGCTGGTGCGGTGCTTTTAACCCTGAGCTCCCAGCGAGGCCGGCTACGCCTTCAGGTCTCAGCTGCTGGGCGGAGCAGGCCCGGAGATGGGGAGACGCAGGCTCAGAGGGGCCGAGTGACTTCCTCCAGGCCACACAGCGAGGCACTGGCAGAGACCGGCTCCTTCTGGTGCCCACATTGTTGGGAGGAGGGGCCACAGGGCTGGCTGACAGAATGGACCCCACAAAGGGTGAAGAAACCCACTAACGTGGTCTGGCCTCAGGGATGAAGCACCTCCTTGTATTTCTTTTCTTTAATATATTTTATTGATTTTTTCACAGAGAGGAAGGGAGAGGGATAGAGAATTAGAAACATCGATGAGAGAGAGACATCCATCAGCCGCCTCCTGCATGCCCCCCACTGGGGATGCGCCTGCAACCGGGATACATGCCCTTGACTGGAATCAAACCCGGGATCCTTCAGTCTGCAGGGCGACGCTCTATCCACTGAGCCACACCAGTTAGGGCAGTATTTCTTTTAAAAATCTTTATTGTTGAAAGTATTGCGTATGTTCCCCTCTGTCCCCCATTGAGCCCTTCTAGCCCACCCTCCCCAGCCCCTCACCATGCCTGTGCCATGGGCTATGCACATCCTATGGCCTAGTAACAAAAGCCTAATATGCTAATTGTCCCCTCGGGCAGTCCTTTGGGAGTTCGATGCTCACTATGATGTGCACTGACCACCAGGGGGCGGCATGGAACACGGCTGGCGTTGGCAACGTGGCACCGGCAGTGGGTGGCAATGGATGGGCCGACGAGAGCGGGACGGCAGCAGGATGGATGGAGCAGGTGAGCGGGTGGCACCAGGCCCAGGCGGTGGTGAGCAGGGGCGGATCGCCCCGCAGACGGTGACCAGCAGCGGTGGTGGGGAGCGGGGCCGCTGCCTGGCTCCCAGGCGCTGAGGGAGCCTGGGGTGGGGGAGGGGGCAGCTCTGATTGACCACCCCATGGTGAGATGGTGGAGCAGGTGAGGGGGTGGCGCCAGGCCAAGGCAGGGTGCCAGGCAGGGCTGCAAGGCTGGGGCACGGAGCTGGGGCCCCATCTCTGCAGGCCTCCTCAAGGGGCCCCCCACCCCCGTGCACAAACTCATGCACCAGGCCTCTAGTACACCTATAAGTGCTTTGGTTAATCTCCCCCCACCTCCCCCCACCCCACTTCCCTCTGACAGCTGTCAGCCTGCTCTTGTATCCATGCCACTCTGGTTTGTTCATCCGTGTGTGTTCATTCGAGTCCACATATTAGGGAGATCACGTGAGACCTGTCTTTCTCTGGCTGGCTTATTCACTTAGCATGATGCTCCCAGGTGAGGGTTCATTTCTGGGTCAGGGTTCATTTCCGGGTCAGAGCATAGGCCCAAGTTGCGGGGTCCAACCCCAGTGCAGGGCATGCAGGAGGCATCGGTCCATGATTCTCTCTCATCCTTGATGTTTCTCTCTCCTTCTGCCTTCCTCTCTGAAATCAGTAAAAACTAAAAAAAATAAATAAATAAGAAGAACTCGGGCTTTTTCTACCTCCCTCCCCCCCCTGTCATCCCCTCCTGGCCCCACCGTGGCTGCTCTGCTCCCGTGTCCCACAGCCTCGCAGCAGGAGGGGCAGGAATGAATGGGTGATGGGGCAGCCATGTCCCCGAACGTTTCTCTTTTTTGGGGGGAAGAAGACGATTTCTGAGAAATCCCCCACCGGAAGCATCCCTGTTGAGTTCGATTGGCCAGGACAGGGAGGGACTTCCCTCAGCTGAATCAGTGAAGAATGCTGTCTGGGCCGTGATTGGCTTCGGGCCGTGAGTTTGACCTGCGTCGCTTAGGGAACTGAATCCTCTCCTGGGGTGGCACCTGCCTCCGATGAATCCACTGCCATCCATCAGAATCCACCCGGACTCGGGCTGGCAAAGAACAAAGGGGTGGCTATTGGCGAGCCAGGCACCCCGCGGCCCTCGGCCTGACAGCAGCCAAGGCCCCTCCAGATACCGACAGTGACAGTGCTTTGTCTGCTAGAAGGGCCAAGGACTCTCAGGACCAGGCTTGTGCTCTGAGGTCTGGAGCTCTGAGGTTTCCCTCACACAGGTGCCACGTGACCCTGGCGGAGAGCCAGCCATTCATTCTCCAGGGCCGTGACTCTGTCCCCAGGGCCAGGGAAGACTGAACCCAAATTGCGACCTTGACTCACAGGCTGTGAGCTGGCTGGATCCGGTCAAGGTTTGCGCTGCTCTGATTGTGCGCAGGATGTGGAGTGCCTGGCGACTACTCCTCTTGTAACTTGACCGTGGCATTGTCCAGCCGTGTCTGTGCAGTTCCCTCCGTGCTGTCTGCCCCAGTGCGCATGTTCGCTGGGCCTGAATAATAAAGGCTTCCGGTGACTGAGGAACGCCGGGGGCTTCCTCACCTGACATTTGACAAGTAGAAAAGCCATGGACATTTGTAAAGCCGTGATATTTATAAAATTCCCCTCCCTCCTCCCACCCCAACACCTCCGTCTCCAATGTGGAAATCCAGTTCATTTTGGAAGGGTTTAAGAAAACAATACTCTTTTATTTTTCCTTTTTTTTTTCATTTTTCAGTTTGCTAATGGCTGTAATTTAAAAAAAAAATCTTTATTTTCCCCTTCCCCGCCCCCATCAACCCCCTCCAGGCACCCCCACCCCCGCCCCAGGCCCTCAGCACCCCACTGTCTGTGCCCATGAATGGTTGTTCACATCCCCTCCCCCCTCTCCCCCTCCCCCCCCTCTAAGATTCCTCACTCTGTTCCCTGTTTCCACGTCTCTGGATCCACTCCGTTCACCATTTTGTGTTGTTCATTAGATTCCACATGAGGGAGGTCATGTAATACTCAGTCTTTCTCTGCCTGGCTTATTTCA